>JAULBW010000103.1:0-31858 GCA_032358265.1 Vaucheria bursata | reverse complement strand
AGAACTTGCAGAGGAAAAACATTTCAACATGAACTACCTGGCACCATATATGCCTTCACTAAATCCAGTGGAGTACTACTTCAACACCATTAGACACATAGTTAAGAAGAACAAGCCACGAGACAAGCTGCATCTGTGACAGGCTATACATCAAGGCATTGATCGCCTGCACAACATGGAAACAACCTTCTTACAGGCATTTCAGAATGTCTGCAATCCCCCGCCCGGTTGGTAAAATGTTGAGATGGGGATCTTTATATCATCACGGGAGCAACTCGGTAGTCTGCAGATTCCATTTTTGGTGACTCACAAACACAGTAACCTTTGCAAGCACCAGCATCCCATGGAGGCAAAAGTTGACAATGCTGCTAGCAATGCAGACAGGGACGAGCATAGCTATCACAATGATGGCAAAGAACCACAGCCTGGCACCAAATGACCCGCGCGACCTGACATTGCAGTGTGCCACAAACGCAAAAAGACCATCCAGGAAAGCACTGTCAAGATGACCTTAAACCAGCTTTGCATTGACAGTCAGCTGCAGTGTGAGATTGAGAGCTGTGTCCACGGCGTCACTCGTACCTGTGTTGAAGCCAGCTACTTTCTCAACTACTGGGTTCTCAAGCTTCTCGAAGAAGGCAAAACTGTGCCCAAGCTCAACCAAAGCCTCTTATATACAGCTTTCACCACCATGGCGGGAGCTGCACTTGATTCTTCAGCTGAAAAGTTTGGCAAATTGCTGCAGGACTACGACCACGTGCGGCCTGCCAACATGGCCTGGTTCAATTACCAACATGTGAGCCAGATTCTGAACTACGCTGGCAAAGACTACATGACAGCCTGCAAAAACCACGTCGTCATGAACATCAGTGGACGGGTGGGCAAGGCCTTCAAGCTCTTCTTTGATGCTCTACCCCAGGACTTTAGAGCAGAGGACTGCAACAAGGCTAGGCGCTACTACATGAAGCGCATGTTCCGTAAGTGTGGCCCTGAAGAAGAAGAGCCTATGTGGCAGTCCTTCAAGCGTGCACCTATGCCAGCCATACAAGCATCTGTGTCGGCCTACATTGATCACAGGCTTGAACGCTATGCAGATCTCCCCCTCAATATTGGTGGCCAGAGATCTATCCAGCGCGTGAAGAAGCAATGGTGGGACTACCTGTGATGGCTGTACAATCTGCAAGTAGAAATGTTGGAGTACAAGACCAGAGCTTTTAGTATTCTGCCGCTGTGCAGCTTTGCTGCCAAGCACATCACCATTGATACAGGCATTCTGCAAGGGATTCTGCTGAGAGTTGCAGACAGGACTGGCTGTGCAAAGCCTGAAGCTCTACCTGACTTTTGCAGCAATGGCAGGCAGCACTGGGAAACCTACTTCCGCCTCAGCAAAGCAGAGGGCAAGAATAAACAGCGTGACTTTGAAACTACTATGAAGACAGATGGCTACGCTGTCAGTGTCATTCTCAGCAAAGTACTGGCTGTAGGGACTGTGAAGAAGTGCAACAAGAAGCGGACTGCTGCTGATGCTATCACCGCTACTCCACAAGATATTGCAGGCAAGCGCATGGCAGCAGTGGACCCTGGTCGTATTGACCTTGCTACCTGTGCCTGGCAGCAAGACCATGCAGATGCAATGCCAGCATTTGCTTGGTACAGCAACAAAGAGTACCAGCAGAAGATTGGACTGAAGAAAGCTCACGTCAAGCACAGGCAGCGGATGAGCAGAGCCCACCTTCAAGAAGCTCTGAACCAGCTGCCAAGTGCCAAGACACCCAGTACTGTCCTGATGCTTGCACACATCTCAGAGCTGTTCAAGATCCTGGACAGGCTGCTGCAGCTGAATGGCATGAGGCGTGTACGCAGCCTGAGGTTCTCACAGCACTGCCTGCGGCAGAGAGTGATGCATGACATCTGTCAACACATCACCTCTTCAGCGTCTGCCAAAGACAGGCGACCTGTGGTGGTGGCTTTTGGAGCAGGCATGTTCAGCGGCTGCAGTTGGGGTCACTGTCATGGTCCCGTCAAAGAAATGCGCAAGGCATTGGAGCGGCGCGTTGCGGTGTATGATGTGAATGAAGACTACACTAGCCAGCTTTGCAACTGTTGCCACAACAAGGTAGTGCCCATGTACAGTGTAGGCGGTGGCATGACGATTCATAGTGTGCAACGGTGCTTATTACCAACATGCATGCGCAAGACTTTGAATCGCGACGTCAATGCAGCACTGAACATTCTGTACATATTTAGGGAAGAGACACTACATGGTGCTAGACCTGAAGTGTTTACACGTAGGTACCAGTTGCGTAGCGATGTGGTCGCAGACCACTAAACTGAACTCGCACGTGCCGCAGCAGCTTGAAAAGGCAGCACAAGTCGGAAAAACGCAGTAGTGTGAAACGGTACTTCTGTATTGCTCACGCTATGTAGCGAGTGGGGGCGTAGTTTCCCCATATTTCTCAAGTGATAGAGTCTGTCACTATACTCCACGGCCACAGTGGGGGTGACAAGATTTTGTTACGAGTAATAATTTATGAAGTCAGTTCTTCATCAATGCCCCTTAAAACCTTTTTATTTTGCTACTGCATATAACTTTCCTCAACGTAAATATTTACAGTTTGCGAATAATAATTTTCTTGATAGTTTTAATTTGTGCGCATTTTTGGACCGATAGTTTTACGTACAGACATTATAGTGAATCCTCCTTGCAAACATAAGTTGTTAGAAGTAGGAATTAATAATCAGCCTAGGATGGAGATTGGACTCCTTGACGAATCGGGGATGAAGGTTTTACAATTCTATATCTATTTTATCAAAGAATGCGTCTAGACAAAACTTTATGACTTTAAAACCACTAAAAATTTTTCACCATCTGCATGCATTTAACGCTGACTCGTGAGACACATTGAATGAGTATAATATCATAATTTTATAACTAAAAAGTTCAGTAACCAGGTTACATTTGGCTCCAGATAACATTGGTCAATTAATTTGTCCTCCCTCAAAAGTTCTTAAATATTATTTGTCAATTAATTATAGGTTACTGTCTCATTACTGCAAGCTGCCGTCACTTTGATCGCGATGCTTTTCATGTGCTGGATTAGCGAAAATTATGTTAAAAGAGAGAAACGCGATATTTTCTTAGGGATCTTCTTTGGTAAATTTCAACGCATTTTCATTACCATTTTATTTCTTTTCAGTCTTTTCACCGCCTAGTCGTCTGGATATCATTTCATGGGCTGGATTTGTTTGAAAGTGAAAAATTTATCTAAACGTTATCAGGTGTGGGGTTAGCTATTGCAACTACTTTTCTTTGTACCAAAGAAGTTACTGCTATGGCTGATGTTTTTGTGGCGTTCTCGACTCCAACAAAATGTGCTTTTGGGATTTTTTTGGCTTCATCGGTCTATTTTCTCATGCGCACAACTCAATGTTTATGTAGTTCTGAGGATAAAAAATTGGGTAGAGGTAAATTCTTTTTCATGTTGAGCTTTCATTGATATTAGTTCTTAGCACATGCATTTATTATTAACTTGTGAAGATGTTATGTTGTTGAAACTACATCCAACTAGTTAAAATGTCTTCTCGAGCTGTGTGTTATGGTCAGAAATAATGGATATTTTCGTATAGGCAAAAAACCCTCTGGGAGTTCTAAGAATGCCACAACTGTTGAAGCCCATCTTCCAAAAATTACTTATCCCAAAGATTTGGTAAGTTCTGTACATGCGTCAATTAATTTTTCTCATTTCATTTTGTAAAGTTTGTATAGGCAACTCTGCATATAATTATCACCTTTTATAGAATTTATTTTCCATTTAAAGGACTGGAATGATAATTTGAAAGGTAGTTTTTTGGTCGTCTGTGATTTTTTAATTGAAGAGTTATTGGATGATTTGAAGAACAACTATGAGGCCATTCCTGAGCAGATACAGTGGGTTAAAGATATGCTGCAATATAATGTAAAGGGTGGCAAGGTAAAATGCACTAGATACATGATTACTGAAGTGTAATGTGCTCGATTTAGCACTTTTTGTATTTTTCCATTTTGGTCATGATCAAAATAATGATAGATTCCATTGTTATATTCAGATGAATCGAGGAATGGGTGTCATCGATGTTCAGCAGGTGTTTGCAAAGCATTCAGGTTAAAATAAGCTTCTCAATGATATATGCTTATTTGTACTGTATATATCAAATGCATTTTTATGATTTGGAAGCACGAATTATTTTTTAAAGTGTCCTCAAATGCATATCCCATACTCCACATATATACAGAAGCAAATTTTAATGCTATCATCTTTCAGAGGTTGAGCTGGATAATGATGAATTCTGTCGAGCAGCTGTATTGGGTTGCTGCATTGAATGGCTTCAGGTTTTATTATTGCTCATCTTTATATGAATTATTGGCTCTGATTCAACTATATTGCCATTGCAGGCATTCTTCTTGGTTGCTGATGATGTGATGGATGATTCACTTACTAGACGCGGGCAACCATGTTGGTATAAATTGCCTCATGTTAAACAAGTAAGTACACATATGGGATATATTTCGTGCAATACATTTGATCTTGCAGAAATTTGATAGTATTATATTTTTTAGATAGCAATTAATGATTCGTTCATTCTGGAGAGCATGGTTTATCGTGTTTTACAACGTCATTTCAGGTATAACGACAGGAATGCAATGCATATGTAATCATATTTTAAATAATCCTATACATTTTTTATTGAAGCTGTGAATCATACTATTTGCAACTTTTGGAGCTTTTCCACGATGTTACTTACAGAACTGAGATGGGACAACTGCTTGATCTCACCAGTCAGGTAAATAATTCAACTCCACATTTTTACATAGTCATTGTCCTTTTTAAATATTCTGATTTGAACTTCGGTGTGCCGATTTAGCCCTTGGATGCGCCTTCTGACTTTTCCCGTTTTACTGCGGTAAGTAGTTAATGCTATATTTACCATAATAGTCATCATTACTCATGCTCAAGATATTTTTCTGTCTTATAGGTACGATACTCAATGATTGTCAAATACAAGACTGCTTTCTATACTTTCTACCTTCCTTGTGCAATCGGAATGGTGTATGCTGGTGTAACTGATGCCAGGTAAGAAATTATGGGAAGTATTTTATTTTACTGAAGTTACTATTATGATTTTATTTAAATAATCTTTGTTTATATATCTCAATTTTGTAATGTATTTAAATTTTGTAATGTATTTTGTCTTGATAATATGTAACAGATCTTTTGAACTGGCAAAGCGTATTTGTTGTGTTATTGGAGAATACTTCCAGATTCAAGATGATTACTTGGATTGCTTTGGAGATCCTGCTGTTATTGGAAAAATAGGCACAGATATTCAGGATAAAAAGTGCAGTTGGTTAGTAGTAAGAGCGCTGGACAAATGTTCTGAAGCACAGAAGAAAGAGGTATTGACAAGCTAATTGTTGGGTCGAGAAAAAAAAATTTATACATTTTAAGTTTCCAAAATTAGATTTGTTTCGAAATATTTGCATATTTAATAAAAATTTGAAGTTACAATTTTCGAATAATTAGTATTACTTTTTTCATGCAGTTAGTTGACAACTACGGGAAAAATGAGAAGGACAAAATTGACAAGGTATTATAATAAATATACTTTCCCTATTTTTTAGCATAAGAGTTATAATTATTTTTTTGGTGTATTTAATGCTCAAATTTTGTTTCACTTTTGGTAGGTGAAAACGTTATATAAAGAGCTCAATTTACCCTCTGATTTTGCCGCATACGAAGAAAGCAGTTACCAAACTATACATCAACTTATATCCAAGGTAAAAAAATGTTATTCGGTGGCCAGAGTATCTATAGCAATGAACTGAATTAGCTTAAATACCTATTGCTGATTTCCAGTTTTTTAAAGATTTTAATGATGTACGCATGTGTAGTGAAAACTGGCTACTTCTTGGCCTTTGAAGTATTCAAAATATAATTTAATATTTTTTTATATTTGTTTGCAGTGAACAGATGATTAAATAGAATTATTATACCCTCTAATGCATGTATTGTGCACTTAATCTGTACAGGTGACGGACGTGCCAAAAGATGTGTACCTTAACTTCATCAAGCGAATTTACAAGCGGAACAAATAATTTACTGATATGGCCTATCAGTATGCATAGATTTTGTAATTTATGATGAAAATTCATGATAGAAGTTTCATGAATGAAATATTATTCGCCGTACATTACATGCCATTGATATAATGTTGGTTTTAGAAATATTCTGGTCGTTATGAAAATCAATCGTAAGTAGAAATAATAATTGATGATATTCTGTGAAACAAAATCTTATGCCGTTCTAGGATAACAAGAGATAAAAAGCAAATAAAATATTGAATCTCCAGTAGAAACACTCAAGGTCTGTGGATGGGACTCTATTTCTTTTCTTGTTCGACCTCTACAAAATGATAATCAATTTTGATTTATTGACTTTCAATATTGAGAAATGAGCCCAATCGCAATAATTCAGAACGATCCAATTTTTCTACATTGTGCTTACAATATTATTTAATCTTTTCTTTTACAATATTCCACTTTTTACATATGATTTATTATGTTCTTTGTGTGATTTTTTTATGTATAATGTGGTATAATCATCATTTCTTTCTATTATTATCCTTTAATCAATCAATCAAATACTTTGACTCTTTATAATTTAGTTTCTTTTAGCCTTGAACCATTTGCATAATCCCAAATCAGCAAACTCTGGAATTATTTTTTCAAGCTGTGAAAAGTAAAGTGCACTGTGAGAAAATGGAATGTTAAAAAATTTAAAGCTATAATGTATATTTTCTCTCTTTGCACCACAGCATCTTCCTGTCTTTCATTTTTTTCCACGTATACCTACTTGGATATTTTGTAACATGTACATGAATCAGTTGATCGCAAATTTTTTGAATGCATGTTTTTGCGCCCTGCAATGCAGTAGCAGTTTTGACAACCTCACTGGATGGTCATTATATGAAGGCTACTTGATATTTGCACTAATTTGTTTGATATTTCTCTTACTAGAACATTAATGGCTCATTCTTACTGCGGTGTTACTGTGGTGTTACTGTGGTGTTACTGTTGCTGGATGAGCACGATTACGAAATTATTATTATTGTTACTGATGGGTATAATCTCAATGTTACTGTTGCTGGATGAGCACGATCGCAAAATTGTTAATATTGTTACTGATGGGTATAATCTCAATGTTACTGTTGCTGGATGAGCACGATCGCAAAATTATTAATATTGTTACTGATGTGTATAATCTCAATGTTACTGTTGCTGGATGAGCACAATCACAAAATTATTATTGTTGCTACTAATGGGTATAATCTCAATGTTACTGTAACTGTACACATTACTAGGAAAAACCTCTGAACTGGCAATATTCTTGCAGCGATATTACATTTATTGATCGAGCATTTAAAAACCTATCAATACTTACTACTATCAATAGTCATCAGTTGAATTTGAAAGGTATTGTAATTGACTATTGTAGACTTATGGTTTCATGTAATCTTTGAGACTAGAGTTGTCTTGTTGAATCTAAAATTAATGCAGAATTCGAAATTTGATGTCATATAATGTCAATAGGAAATATGTTAATGTCACATTCAAGTCAACTTCATACTAACTTCATATCTTTCATTTTGACTTACTTTTCAACACCTTAACTCAAATGTTTACTATTTACTCTGTTTTCAGTTTGCAATATGGATCACAAAGCATCTCTTCTGCCAACTATTACATTTATGACTTGCAAGTTTGTTACTGAAGGAAGGTACTTATTATTACCACACTGTGCAGATTTGAATATGCCTAATCTGAGACAAAACTCATCCATGACAAAAATGAATTGATGCTAAGAAAGCAGTTTGCAAAGAGAAGCCAAGCAAACACTGCCAATGCATCAGAAAAAAATTTTATCCATGCAATTCTATCTAATGCTGAAACTTTCGGACATGTTAGAACATCTACCAAAGTAGCAGAAAATGCTACCAGTATCAAAAGTTGCATTAGTTATATCTTTTTATCAATTGTGCTCATCTTGATTTACAAATTTTTGGGATTGCATCGTTGTACATTATAAGATAATGGTATCAACATATTTTGTGTGCAAATAATAATAAAAATTGACTAATAGATGTTATCTTTAGAAGTTCAACAATTGATGACTGCATGAGTTCAGTTAAATAAGACAAGTTGGGTGCTTTTAAGATGACAACAGTGAGCATTTTGAAAACTTTTTATGCTGAAATTTCTTTACACCATGTCCAAACAAGTTATTTTGTGAAATAGGATTTTTGTGTTTTTCATCTCTATTCGTGTTAGCACAAGACTTTTTTCTACTTGTAGCCTATGTACTACTAATAGTAGATTACCAATATAAGGATTTTTTTTATCTAAAAACTATTAATTCTTTTTTATTCATTTATTGCTGGATTACTTTTACCATACTGCTATTGAATTTTTTGGCTTGTATCTAAATATTTCAGCTATTGCAATTTGCTAAAATTGGCCCAATGTTAGGAATTAACCTCTAAGGGAGTTAATTCTATTCTGTAGCTGCGGTGCGTTTCTCCTAATGGTATGTTGAAGTTTCAGTTTAGTCTATGAGAACAAGTTTCAGTAAGTAATACTTTGTTGTGTTGATGAAGTTATCTCACTTCTATCAACACAATTTAGGATGTAATAATATACGTATTCTGTCACAAATTCCTTGTGTTTATATTGTATTTTACATTCCTGACACCCAATGCTAAGTTGAAATTAGATTTGCAACTTGTGCAAATGTTTCAGTTAATTTTGGGACAAAATTATTGGAGTGCTTTTAATTTGCTTCATATACAATATTTGCACATGGAAAAATTAAAATATCTGTGCTTAGTTTCAAAGTTAGAATGTACAGAAAGTGATGGAAACCAAGCAAAACCAAAACTGAAGGTCATTGATCAACTCCAATAGTTTCAAAAATGCTGGAATTCAGACTTTTCAATTTAGCAAGTTGCTGGACGCGCTTTTATTTTTTAGACACTAATCTACTTTAAGAATGTTTTCTCTAAATATTTGTTTATGAAAGTTGAAAAAATCTCAATTCTGACCAGAAAGTTCAAAGCCTAAATTAATGCAAAAGTTTTGTTGTGGAAATGACTAATAATAGCAACCTGCTATGAATGTACCAGACAAGAAAAACACAAAGGCTATACAAGCATGGTAACATTAAACAATCATAATTTGTGTTGCTGAGAGTGAACAAGAAACACATTCAGCAACACAACAAACAAAGTCTCAACACCAATCCATCTGGAGAGTCACAAAATGATGCAGCTAAAATGAAATAACTCTTAAAAGAGTAATTTCCTTAAGAACTAATTATTGTAAACAAATTAGTTCCTAACACAACCTTAAAATCCAAACCCCTCACTTCCTTTTCCCTTATTGCTGTTGATATCTTCAATAACGCTCCAAGAAATTACTAGATGGTATGTATACTTCTATGTGGTTCTTTATTAGAATGGTAATAAAGACTAGATCTCTTCTTGAAATAAATTTTCTTAGTTTTCCTAGCACATAAGCAAACTCATTTTAAAGCTAAGTAGCATAAAAGTATTCAAAAATGAAAAAATTAATAAAATTTTTACTGAAATTTGTATTTGAATCTTAGTGCCTCTGTATCATATTTATGATATTAAGTGTTCATTTGCACAAATTACACAAGTGTTGCCATTCAAAAGATAATTTCCTACATTGCATTAAAAAATACTTTATACTCAAGTATTAAATAAATTTATTTTCAAAAAAACTGTTAACTAGGTAAAGAAAAAATTGTTAAATTGATTTTGATCCAAAAAGTTTGATTACTTTAAAAAAGAAAAAATTTTCTTTACAATAATTTTGAAATCTAGCTTCAACATTTCATTCACTTATCAGTTTCTCATATTTTTCATGACCAAAATTTTAATGTCAATGCCATACTGGATTGTAACTATAGTTCAATAAGTATTGAGCTGAATAGATGTAAATGTAAACTCTCATAGCTGAAAAGAAATAAAAAACCAAACAATAGACCTGCTGCATACTGTTGAGAAATACATCTTAACAATGTGATTGCTAAGGAGAATTGAACTGCATTCATAGGAACCGTCTAATCTGTTATTTATATTGAAGACGACTTGCCACTGTAGCTGATTGTATATCATTTTATGTGAAATATATTTTTCATTGCATGTAATTATATCCTTCTTGCATCAATTTTAACAGGTTATGAGCCTGACTCATGCTAGTGCAATGGACGATAAAAAGGTTTCAATGAATATTGAAGAATTCAATGGCAAAAACTATCCAAATTGGTTTGGTTATATGAGAGCAGTTTTCCTTTTAAAAGGAGTTTGGACTGTTGTAAATATTGGAAATACTCCGCCCTTAATGCATGTTCAAGGAAAGCTAGAATTTGACAAAAATGGTATTGTATTAGGATTACTACTTTTACACATGAAAGCAGTTTCATCACTTAATTCAAGAGTTTGATATGTCGTGGATAGCATGGAAAAAATTTCAAGATCTATTCAAAGGATAGCAGAAAGCAGGCCGAATTTACTTGAAACGACAGCTATTTTCTCTGGAAATGAAAGAAAGTGAAAATGTTCTACAGCATTGCAACAAGGTTCTTGGACCGCATGCAAAATTAACAAGTATCGGAGCTGCAGTGGCCAATGAAGATCTTTCCATTTGTCTGTTACGCAGTCTACCAAAAGGCTATGAGCATATTGTCACTTATATGGAGACGAATGAACGAGAAATGCACATCCAAGATATAATTCGTGCATTAACCAATGAACACGTAAAGCGTACAGCTTCTGAAACAAATATAATTAAAGATGAGATGAGTGCTTTCAATACTGGGAAAGATGTACAAAAATGCACATACTGTGGAAAAGACGGTCATTCAGAAAATAAATGTTGGAGCAAGCATGGTAGACCAAAACGTTTTATGAAACATGCAGATTATGCTATGCAAGATGATGATAATGATTTCATTGCATTTGCTACATCATTAGATAATAAGAGCCAAGATCCATCAAAGTATTTACGGGCTATTGACAGTGGTGTAACTCATCACATTTGTCAGAATAAAGAGCAGTTTACGGAACTAACTAAAATACATGGTGACCAAGTTATTGTGGCAAATGGCAACAAGGTTAATACTTTAAGAGAAGGAGCAGTTGAAAAAAAGGTAATCTTACCTTGTAGATACACCAAAATATTGAAAATCACTAATGTACTCAATATCTCTGAAATTGGAAAAAAATCTTCAATCAATACCACAAATTAAATGTAAGAAAAATTTCAAGACTATTTTTGTGGTTAATTCAACGGAAGTTTGCAAAAAGACATCTAATAAATTAGTTGCTGTTGGTGATTGGTACGATGGGTTATATTGGTTACAAGTTGAACCTAGATGCAATAAAACTGCAAATACCATTAAATATTCTAATGATGGTTTAAAGACATGGCATGAATGACTGGGACATATAAATAATATAGTGCTCAAATGGACATTAGTACATGAGTATATTGAAAATGCAAATTGGAAAGAAAATTCATTCTTAATGTGTGGTGGATGCAAAATGGGAAAAATGGTCAAAAAATCATTTAAAACAAACATGAATTGTGACAAGTGCAAGTTATTTGAGTTATTGCACTGGGATGTATGTGGACCGGTGGAAAATAAAAGTATTGGAGGAAGTATGCATTTACTTCTGATTGTTAACAATTATAGCATGTGTCTCAAAGGCTACTATTTGAAACAAAGGTCTGAAAGAGAACAGTGCATTATGGAGTATATCACTAAAATTGAGAGGTAATATTGTATTCAAGTGAAGAAAGTTTGACATGACGGAGTAAAAGAATTTGCAATGATGAAACTTGTGAAATACCTAAAGAGTCAAGGAATCAAACAACAAGTAATGGTGAGATATGCCCATCAAACAAATGGAACAGTTGAACGTTCAATACAAACTGCAGTTACAATGGTACAATGCTCATTACATCATGAATCTTTAGGAAAAAGATTTTGGGCAGAAGCGGTAGAAACAGCAATATCTTTGAAATTGTTTGCCTTCGGCTTGTATATCTGAGAAATCTCCTTTTGAGCTTATTTATGGTAAGAAGCCTACTTTAGTACATTTACGTGTATTTGGATGTTGTGCCTATGCTTTAGTTCCAAAAGAAAAAGGTAAAAATGTGATCCCAAAGTGATCAAGTGCATATTTGTAGGCTATGAAGAAAGTTCAAAAGCATACCGCATTTATGATTCTAGCAGCAATAGAATTTTCATCAGTTGTAATGTTGATTTTGATGAAAATTGTTTTCAAAATGGTCCAATAAAAGGGAGTATGGAAGATTTGAGTTCTAATTTTGAGAATCTGAACATCAAAAGCACTGATAATTTTGAAGATCATAAAGCTGAGGATGAGATTTCAACAGCAGATGGAGATCAATAGAATAAACGCAAATGAGATTTTGAAAGTTCAAGCAAAGAAAGCAACTGGTGTAATGAGGATTGTAATGAAGAATCAAGAAGCAGTGGAAACATGAAATTACACAGATCATCAAGAAGAAGGATGGCCCCAACTGAATACTGGAAAGTGTCAGCAGATGTAGTTAGATATGAAAATGAACATGAACCAAAGAGTTTCACAGAAGCAATGGAAAGTCCAGAAAAAGAAAAGTGGTTAAAAGCAATTCAAGAAGAACAGAACTCATTGATAAGTAGAAAGGTCTTTGAAATTGTTCCTCAATCCACATTAAAATTACCAATTGGATGTAAATGGGTTTTCAAAGTAAAATGCAGTGCTAATAGGAATATTGAACCGTATAAAGCAAGATTAGTTGCAAAAGGATATAGTCAAAAATATTTAATTGACTAAGAAGAAACATTTTCTCCAGTAATTAAACATGTTACCATATGGAGCGTCATTGGAATAGCTCAGTAAAAAATTTAGGTAATACAGCAAATGGATGTAAAAACAGCACTAATTTATGGTGAGCTGATAAACAAAGAAATTTACATGGATTTACCTGAAGGATTCAATTTGCTGAGTAACATCAGCAATAAAAACAAGTGCTTGAAACTATTGCGTTCTATCTATGGACTAAAGCAAGCATCAAGGATTTGGAATCAAACGTTCAACGAATATTTATTTTCAATTGGATTTCAAATTTCAAAGTATGACCCTTGTTTATACTTGAAGAAAGACAGAGTTGATACAGTATATGTACTACTGTATGTGGATGATATCTTAATTACTGGAAATTCTACAAGCCTACAAGAATGGGTGATGAATCAACTAAAAAAATCAGTTTGAAATGAGCAACCTTGGAATTTGCAAATATATTCTTGGAATTGAAATCATCAAAGTTGAAGGAACAGGAAATATGAAGTCATGTCAATGACAGTATGTTCAGAATATATTGAAAAAGTTCAACATGGAAACTTGTAAAAGCATCAGTAGTCCAGTTGATATAAGTTCCAAATTATCTTCAGTAATGTTCCCAAAAACTGAAAATGAGATAGATGAAATGAAAGGTACACCTTATAGTCAAGCAGTTGGAGCATTAATGTACTTAATAGCTGCAAATCGTCCTGATATTGCCTATGCAGTAACGATGGTTGCACGTTTTATGCAAAATCCTGGAAAACAACACTGGATTGCGGTAAAGTGTATTTTTTGTTACTTACAAGGGATGCAGGAGATAGGAATATTATATAAGCAGAAGGATGAACTAAAACTGATGGGTTACAGTGATGCAGATTGGGCTAGTGATCATGATGATTGTAAATCAACATCTGGATATTTGCTCACTCTAGGTGGTGGTCTAATAAGCTGGGGCAGTAAAAAACAGAGTTTAGTAGCACTCTCAACAAGTGAAGCCAAATATATTGCATCAGGTTATGCCGTACAAGAAGGAGTTTGGATTCAAGGTTTAATTTCAGAGATCATTTCAAACTCAAACGGAAATAAAGAAACATTAAACATATATGAAGACAATCAATCTTGCATAAAAATGACAAAAAAATCTGGTGAATCATGGACAAGCAAAGCACATCAATATTAAATATCATCACATACGGGATGAAGTTGCAAAAAGTAACATTAAAGTTCTCTACAAAGAAACAAAAAGTATGCTTGCAGATGTTTTAACAAAAGGAATTCCTGGACCAAGATTTACGGAATTAGTATTAATGATTGGCTTGCATAACTGATCACATTAAGGGAAGGTGTTGAGAAATACATCTTAACAATGTAATAGCTAAGGAGAATTGAACTGCATTGATAGGAACCGTCTAATCTGTTATTTATGTTGAAGATGACTTGCCACTGTAGCTGATTGCATATCATTTTATGTGAAATATATTTTTCATTGCATGTAATTGTATCTTTCTTGTGTCAATTTTAACACATGCATTTCTAATATATTTGATACTAAAATTTATTGATTCATGAGATTTAAGCATTTTTACGTCAGATCACACTACAGGACTTGATGAGTTTCATTTCCAGGTGATTCACAACATTCTTTTTTCTCTCTAAATTTCTATGCTTGTTTAAGTGTTCCATCTTTGTCATATAATAGATATTAATGTTCACAATTTTTTCATTGCTCTGCCCTTGCATACTTGAAAAAAACCACAAAAATGGATAGCAATGAATATGCATTTAAGAGTGATTTTAGCAATATTGATCAACGTAAAGCTAATTTTTCTGCATTTAAATGAATCTAGCAAATTTTTGTAGTAATTTGCCTCTACTTTGGATGAAATTGGAATATCGTTTTTTTCTGGTTACTGCCTGTAAATCGGTTTTGTATGCTGCAATCTAAATTTTTTTATCGCAAAAGTATAAAGTTTTACGTTTCAAAATGATGGAGAAAATTTAATTTTTGTGTACTTCTACTATTTACTGCTCAGCATTAACAGTAGGTATATGAACTGTTTATATTAATTGTGCCTCCCCATGAATAGTATACATATACTCTGAAATAATTACTATTTTAACCCTTAATATATTTTTAAATCATAGTACAGTTTCTAATCAATGAATCTATGAATATAGTTCTTCAAACTGAAATTTGAATAATTTTGACTGAATCTTGCAAAACAATATTCGACTAAATAATATAACTTGTTCTAAAACTAATCAATTCTTAAAATTCACCATGAATGATCTATACTGACCTAAAAAATGTATCAATCAAATATATATGTTACTGATAGAAATTGTTTAATCTGACTTACCTGTTGAGTAGTGGAAAATATAGCTTGCAACAAAATTTAGTTAGCAAGTAGAAAAACTAGAGTCTTCACATTAATATCCTTTTAATTTTGTAGTTAAGCAGAAAAATTGATAGAGAAAAGCCCTATTTGTCATTAAATTGTAAAAATAAAATTCTACACAAATATTAAGAAAATTTTTAATAGAAACTTGCATGTACTTTAAACTGCATAGAATATTTACTCATCTCTAAGTGTTTAATTAAGGAAATTTATTTAACCGAAGTAAGAAGGGTGTAACTTGATACGGTGATAAACTTGATGAGATTTCAGGTACTGATAAGTGGTTTGTGGTGAACAAGCATCAGAGATGATAGAAAAACCATGAATCACATGAGCAGATGAAAGTTTATAAAGCACTTAGAATAAGGCAATTTTCTGATATTGCTAGAAGATTGTTCCTAAATAAAGTAATCATTTTGATAATGTTTAGATACAAGTAGAATAATGTAGTTTCGATTTATCAGAAAAATGCTTTGGTGTATGCTATCATTCTGATGATTGAAACTGATTACTTCATCACTTTTTAAGCACTAACATTACATTACAGAGATATACATATGATAATTATGTGCTTTGTTTTCTTAAAATATCATTCTTCTTTGAAGCAAGGGTCCTGAAATATGGTGCCAACTAGATCGTGTATATTATATTGCATATTAGAAACACATTGGAAACTCCAGTCCTTTCTCTAGGATTTTCTGGTTCTTCTATCCTTAATATAGGCACCCAAACTTTTTTTACAAGTACTTGTTCTCAAATTGAATTAATATATGGCTAAAAATATTTTTGAAGAGGGCAAACTATTTAGCACCATTGTTGCATCAACTAATAAACTTAAATTCAAAATATGAACTATATTCAAAAGTATAAACAGATACCTGCATTAATTACAATAGAGTAAATGTGCATAAAATATGTCCTATAATTTGATAAATTTTATAATTTAGCGAAATCAGTAATCAAATAATTTTAAACTAACATTAAGGAACTTAAAACAGAAATATATAAACTTTCTAATTATAATGCTAAATTAAATGTCAAATGGATAGAAACATTGCTGACCATCACTTTATGAAGTCCATTGGCTTGCTCAGAAGTTTATCCCTGAAGAAAATAATCATAAAAAATCTAACTCTGGAAGGCAAAGGTCCAACATTACTCCTAAAATAAACAAAATACAAACTTTGAACATGGTACCATTTTAAATATTTTTAAAGGAGAAAGGAAGACATGCCTACATGGAGGAAATATAGAAAAAAATGTTGACTTGGAACTGATTATAGTGACTGCTCAATGATTTTATAGTACCATGCCATGAATCTCGTATATAAGTCTTTGATATTTTTATTTTTTCCGTTGTAAATCTTAAAATTTTAGCACCACTATATTCATTATTGATTTCATTAGTGTATGAGAAAGTTTGAATCGAAAAACAAAAAAGTGAAGTTTGAAATGAAAAAAAATGTATCGAAATGATATAAAAAGTTGGTTCGGAATATTCATGTTTTCAAATGATTCTTTGATGAATTCTATCAACTTGACTTATTCTATGGTTTTGGCATCTATCTATTTATCATTCGCAACTAACCTCAGACTTGTTGATGTCTCAGTTGTGAAGACCTTACTACTTTCTAGGTCAACCACACTGCAAATGCAGTTACTCAAGTCCTTAACTACTGATGAATTCAACACTAAAGTCATTTATATTTGTTTTCAAAAATATTCCTCATAATTTTTAGTATGGGGAAAAAGATAAAATACTTCTTGCTCGTTAAGGGCTTTCATATTTCAATTGCTTTAATTCAATGTACTTCAATGGCGGATTATGAGCTTTATTCATGATTTTATATTAATAGCATATAAAACTATATTTGTCCATTTCATTCTACTATTACATCAATCATTATTGTTACTTATACATGGATCATGGAAAAATGCATTTTTCTCTAATCATTCTGGTTTATTGGTCAAGTTTGCATTTACATATTCTCTCACAAAACTGCAAATTCTTTCAAACTATAAACTTGAAGAGGCTGATGTAAAATTCAAATTTTCAATCTCCCAATGAGATTATTTAAATGAATTGCATAATATGCACAAAAATGTGAATGTTAATGTTTGCTTTTAAAGTATACATTTCACTA
This sequence comes from Vaucheria bursata, assembly GCA_032358265.1. Taxonomy (NCBI): domain Eukaryota; class Xanthophyceae; order Vaucheriales; family Vaucheriaceae; genus Vaucheria; species Vaucheria bursata. Next base: position 14,343 of record JAULBW010000103.1, on the reverse strand, counting down.
AAATGGTAAAAGAGTCAATCCCTTTAAAAATGTATGAGTTTTGGATATATATAATTTGTTTTGAAAGTTTTCTTAGATTTTTTTACTGGAAATTATCTCTCACTATAATAATCAAGTTGTCAAGCTTTTGACTACTTTTTTAGTATAAGATATAAAAGTTGCAAGTAACTCTAGCTATCCAAAACAAAGTAAACTTCAACAATATATTTATATTAAACAAGTAGATCATGCTCATTCATTAGGCTCAACCTTTCTGCCTTGCTTTTAGGAATACGATTAAAAATTATATTTTCACATTTTATGAATTGGTTTTAACAGTCGTTCTCTAAATTGTTCTAATGCATGATAATTTTATAACTATTTGGCCAAAACAAATGACTAAGAAAAAGTTGTCACAAAAAAAACCATTGACTTATTTGACCAATGGAGCAGTAACTTTGGTTCTGTAAACTTTGCTGAGTTAAATAGCATTACCACAGAGTTGATAGAAAGCATTCTAACAAAATTAAAAACTCACCTCATTCGAAAATTTAAATTGAACGATTCTATCAAAGTTTCTTCACAGAAGCAAGCACTTAAAGTTACAAAACCATAAATAATTGAACTTATAATTATTAGATTGTATTCTTAACTTAAAATAGCAATCCGTTCTCTCTAATCAATTTTCAATCCTGCTTCTCTCATATAGAATGATTGCTGTATCTACTTATATGCTTCTTTTATTAAGATTTGATAGTAGGATTAAGCAAGTATCTCAAGGTAGTATTTCTATTTTTTTAACATACCTTATTTCTCATGAAATATTCAGAACTTATGTATACAACTATGCTTATGATAAATGGTTGGATTGTAAGCTAATCCAATTATGGCACTATGAATTTTATGCTTTACACTTATACATGTAACAAACTACAAATTTTGGATGGTGAGTTTTATGAACTTGAAAAAGGTTCGAGAGGTTGAAAAGTAAATTATTTGTGGTCTAATTAGTCAGAGTGGCAGTAACAACAAAAGGATAAACGAAGATAGAATAAAGAACTAAAAAGAGATTTTCAGTAGATAAAAAGTCTATAAGACCAATTTATCGCACGTTTTCTCTTTAGTACAAAATTCGTCGTTGGAAAATATTTGCAAGATTTGATTAAATAGATACAATGTTTGTTTGAAATCTATCTAGCATTTCAAATCAATTTGTAGAAACTCGTCTGAAAACCATTTTGCAAACACTCCTGATTATGATCCATTATACTTTTTTGTCAATGTGCTCTGGTTTTGACAAATATCTTTCTAATTGATCAAAGTAATTGTTATTCCATCACAACGATGGCACTGCAGATTTCATCGTTTCTAAATTGCTAAATGAAATGTTTAATATGAAATAAGTGATCTTTTTCACTGTTATCCATGATATGGAACAAATGTGCACAAGGATATTTTAGATTTAGTAATATCATCATTAGGAGATAGTAATATAAATACTTCATTATCTTGATACCGCAATATTTTTCTTAAGCTTTAAAAGACGAGAAAAAATCACAAGTTCTAAAAACTAAATTAAAAAAATAAACCTTAGTAAAATATGATTCACCATCGGATAACATTAATCTACGTAAGGTGGGAGTCTCACTGTTTTCTGAATGATTACGAGAGGCTGGTAAAATCCATGTAAAAAACAAATGCCCAACGTATTGCCATAGATTAAGCAGATACTAGTAAAGGCACACTCTATGATCAATGGGAAATAATAAAGTAAATATTTTTTCTTGAGAGATGGCACATATCTTACAGCAGAAAGCATTATTCACTTTGATTGGTACAAGCTGACACAACTATCTATAATTATGCCAAAATGTGTTTCTTCTGTGGGTAATAATCCTAGAAAAAAATATTGTTTTTCAAGGTTCTATAGGTGAATGTATTATGTATTCAGAAGTGCACAGTTCGGAAACAGCTTAAAATGAGTAATCAACGATAAGTTGGTTTAGAGACAATGATAGTTATTAAATTTATGCATATCAATTACAGTTCTAACAAACATATTCGGGAGCACTTAGTCTCAGACAATTTTCCCAAGAGACAACAGTTTAAGTCTCGTGCCAGTTGGTCCAGATCACAGATAGATATTAGTTCAACATTGTCAAGTAGTAGTCAAAATCTTTTAATTCATTAAACCAACTGGAAATAAGCAAGAGACAAAATTTGAATATGCTCTAAACAATACATTTATATAAATTTGTTGCTGCAAATAAAATACCAATAGTGTCATGAGTTTAGTGATATAAGTTTCCGTGATTTCTTTACAATTATGTAAATTTTCATTGAGCATCAATTCATTTTATAACCAACTTGTAGCTTGAAAAAATGCAACAAAAATTACTGAAATATATTAGATTAAAATATGAAATTAACAATAATTTAAGAGTATAATAAGTTTCAGATATTTTCTGTAAGAAAATTATACAATTCAACACTTGTTTATGAGCTGAAATCAAATCGGCTAGTATTAACAAAATTGACTAATTAATGCAAAATTTATAATTAATCCAAAATACTAATCTAAACAAATGTAGAGTACTAAGAAAATTTTGTAAATAAAATGATAAGTAATAAAAATATTTTTATCGTAGCAAAACCTCATTGATTGCATTGATTTAAATATCTGCTTCAGCGTTTATTCAATACTATAACTCAGTTATCACCATTATTTAAATATCTTGAGATCAACTTCTACCTTCAAACCGCAAAATATTATTTTTGATTTCCAAGTACAATCCATTAGAAACTAGTTTATATTTGTAATTTAGATTTAAATTTTACATTAAACTGGAAGCATAATTATTGGTCTCTCAGTAATTTCAAATTTCGATTATTTTTGATGGGATGTAAAGTAAGACTGAAAGTGGAAACCAGGCTTTAAATATGGATTTGTTAATTCAGAATAATGCTGTTAATGTGAAGGATAACATGAGATCACAACCACATTCTAAGATAAATTGTTTCTACAATGCACGCTATATTGCTTTCTTCCATAATGCAATATTTCTCCTGAAAAAGAACTTGCATGCAGTACATATATGAACAAGAGATGCAATTTATTGTAACAAAAAAGTCAATAAAACAATTCTATGGCTCTATTTCCAATGTTTAAGTACCTTGTATCTTTTTGGACTTCTACTCTGTGAAATATTTGAGTTTTATCGCATTGCATTATCTACTTAGTAATGAGAATAAAACTTAAGTATATTTGGCCCAGATAGAGTTTGCAGTCTATGGGAAGACTAATCCGTTTATTTCTGATTCTAATGGTGGTAATTATTGATTTTGGTTCAAGTTGCAGCTTATTCTGAATGAATTTAATGTAATGGGAATCATTAAAAAGTGCAAATCTCTACATCAGACTCTTGCACCTAATATTTTCATCTAACGTAACATGTGCATGATATGTAAGTCAACGATATATGCTAATTTGTCAAAAGCAATTCCAAATACTCATGCTAGTTTTAGGCTCTCCTGGCAATTACAAGAACTTTCCCTGGAGAGAATAAACTCAAATAATGTGCATCTAGAATTTGGCAACTTTAGGCTACAGCTTGAAACGATTGTGGGAATGACAATATGGCTGCTAGAATTATTTGGATCTACGTGAACTGGAAAAAGTTTTTATCCAGAAAGTTTAAATATAAGCAATAAGCTTGTTGAGTTAAATAGCACCTGATAACGTCTTGCTAAAGATTCATTGACATGAGTTTTATAAGTTTCAAGAGAATTTTAACTATCTTGCACATGGATATAGTTGAATTTTTAAAATCAAAAAGTTTTAATGCTTATGCATAAAATAGTTCTTAAGTTATATTTGTATCTTCTAATTCTACAAGACTGAATAATATTGTGCCAATTAACTCTACCAATGACATAAATATTTTTGATCCTAAACTGGCCTCATCGTCTAACTCTTTCACAAAATACGAGCCAATCTGAATATTTGAAAAAATTAATGTCCATTTCATGATTCTAGAACTGATTTCTATTGGCTAAGTACTCTGGAATGTTGCTGTTAACCTTTAAAATCATCATGTTCCTCTCATTTTTTTGGTATTGAACTAAGTGCTTTCTTATGCTCTTTCTAGACTATAGTTTATTTTGGTCGGTTCCAAATTTTCTCAAGCCTATTGCAGGAATGAAGTAATTGCTTTTTCTTCAGGAAAAGTGTGCAAAGAGTTATGAAACTGCGGCTGAAAAGCTGCAAAGCTTTCAAAAAGGTATTCAAACATTGATCTGCCTGTAAGACTGTTAATACAATATGATTAGCTAATGTTTATGCTAATAAAATCTACCATTTACACTTTAAATGTACCATTGATTCTTTGACGAAGTAAGAAATAATGATAAAACACAAAAGACCACCTCCTTTACCTTAAACAATTGTATAAAATAGAATGAAGTGATTTGTAATATTATTCAGATCAGGATGATGTAGCTTTAGAACTTTCTAAATCGTTATTCATGTGGGATTGATATATTTTCTAAGTCATGTTAAAAATGGGACAATGTTATTGGAGACTAATTGTTACTTGATAAAAATCAATCATTAAACTCATTCATTAGGAGTGGACAGCAAACACATTACATGATGATCATAAAGTTGAAGGTATCAAGGAAAACGAAAATCATTTGAGAAATAAAGTGTAAAGCCTGTTAAACAATTTATGCTACTTATAAATATTAAGACATTCAAATAACTTTTTTTAATTCCTGACAAAAAATATTATTAAAACTAATTAATCAAGTTGAACAATGTTTTATGCATTTTTACAAAAAGATTTATTGTTTCTAACCAATATATACTAAATATTTGGTTCCGTTTTGAGTGTGATAATTTATGTTGTGAATAATTACGTAATTTAGTCACTAGTAGCTTCTTAAGCTGCACACTCATATTTGAATGTATATTTAAGTCAAGAGCTTAACTTTGTATTATGCGTGTTTTTACTATTGCACTAATACCAACAAGTTTGAAGTTCAAAAATGTTAAAGTTCGGTCTTTGGAAAGGATTTTTTCGTCGTTTTTACCAATATTGAATGCTATGACACAAATCAATAATCTTACCAAGTTTCGTGTATAGATTGAAAAAAATTCAAACATTATAGTGCTACCTACAAAAGCACCGACTCTAAAGTTTAGTTCTCCAATATGCGCTTTTACAGAGCAATACATGAAGTATGCATAAATCAAATTTTTTTAAACATCACTTTCATAATTGAAAATGGATATTGATGTAGTTTAAACAAAGGATTCCCACATAAATGAATTCCATAGTCAAATCCATTGTCAAAACATTTTTTCATTTCTTAAACTAGTCAATTTCATTAAATATAGCAAAAGCACATTTCAAGAAATTGAATATTATGTTAATGGCAATTTGCAGGTCAATATTAAGTGAGTCTAAGAAATATATATTGTATACACATATATATTTTCAGCTTGGTTAAATAATAATTTGAAAACAACATATATTTCGTCATTTACTTGGAAAAATATGCTACTGTTTTGCTCAAGATTAATTGGCTATTAATTTTTATGCTCCAATCTTTTATTGTCTTATAATTTAATTTTTTGATAGTGTCAATGTTATTTGGCTACTTAGCAAAATTTTATAATCAGCATCTAAAGTCATATAGTGTGAAGTAAAATAGCAAAACAAAGCATATGTATCCAGAAATATTAGGTATGTAGCAGACTATCATCAATCTCAACACTTGATAGATCAATGAAATAGCTAATATCTGTATTATGTAATTCCAGAAAATTTTAAGTGTGATCTATAGAAAACATGAAATACAATTTATAATTATCAAAATCTACATAAAAACAAAATTATACGCAATCTAAATATATTTATACATTGTACACAATTTTTATTTGAATGACAAGCTAGTCATTACTGAACTCAAGCATACATAGCGGATCAGCTTAAAAGATTATGTGACTAGAACTCAATTCTTCCTATGAATCACATTGAAAGAACTATATTTGCAACAATGATTACATAGACCAATAAATATTTTCAACAGTTTCCTTGGATGTAATCATTTAGTCAATCCAATTTTAGATAACAATTGAGCATACCTTAGACCAGGAGTTCTTTGTTAGAATATCTGCAAGCATATTCTTTGCTTTCTTAAAAGTTATTTTCATCTGTCTTTTGAACATAATCCCTTACATGATGATACCTGACATCAATATGTTTGCTTGACCACTTTTACGGGATTCTCTGTCAATTTGATAAACAATTAGTTAATTTGAAAAACTATACATATAATTATTTCCAAGCGAGTTGAAATAAGTTCCTAAAAATATGCCATGAATCCAGATTCTTGCTTGAACCGTTGAACTTAATGCAATGTAATCAGCTTTGCTTGTTGATAATGCAACTGAATTTTTTTCTTGCTTCTCCAACTTATTGGACCATCACCAAGTTTAAATAAGTATCCAAAAATAGATTTTCAGTTATCATGATCATCACTACTAGCAAACAAATTTAAGTCGTAATCATTTTTGAAGACTTATCCTAACTCTTATATTGCAAATAACAAAAAATATGCCAAAATGCAATCCAGTGTTGTTTTCCAGGATTTTGCATAAACTATGCAAATCAATGTTACTACAAATGTATTATCAGGTCAAGTAAAAATTATTCAATACATCAATACTTTGGCTGCTTGACCCTAAGGCATATTTTTCACTTCAATTTCTTCAAAAATTTTCATACAGATTTATAAAGATAATATTGAACTTATATCAATTGGGCTACTGACACTTTTTCAAGTTCCTATATTAAATATCTTTAATATATTTTTCTTGACTGAATTTCTAATTTTCCGTTTTTTCATGTTTCACGACCAAGAATGTACATACAAATTGTAATACCACTCATTTCAACTTGATTTTTTAATTTCTTCATTGCCCATTCTTGTTGACTTGAAGAATTTCCTGTAATATATTATTTACATACAGTAAAAGGTTTATTGTATTTTTCTATCCTTTTCAAAGTATAAGCAATCATAATTTGAATTTTGAAATCTAATTGAAGATATATACATTGAACATTTCATTCCAAAGCCTTGATGCTTGTTTAAGTTCATGCAAAGAGCACAGTAGTTCCAAACATTTATTTTCCTCATTAATGTTACTTAACAAATTGAATCTTTATGGCAATTTCATACAGATTTCTTCATTTGCCAATTATTACAGAAGAATGACTTTTTAACATCCATTTGATGCATCATTCAATTTTTGCACTAGTTATTGCAATTGTGTTTTGTATACTAACATATTTACTGGAGAAAATGTTTCTTGATAGTCAATCAAACATTTTTAACTGTATCCTTTTGCAACTAATGTTGCTTTATACCTTTTTATGTATCCATTACTAAAATTACATTTTATTTTAAATATCATTTACATCCAATTGGCAGTTTTGATGTTGAGTTAGGAATGATCTCAAAAACTTTTCTGTTCATCAAAAATTTCTACTCCCTGAGTAGCTTTTCCCCATTCTTCATTTCTGAACTTTCCATTGCTTCTTTAAAATATTTTGGTTTGTTATCACCTACATATTCAACTAAATCTACTGATACTTTTGATATTCGGTTGGAGCAATTCTTTTTCTTGATGATCCTTGTAACCTTGAGTTCTCGTTTATACTTGACTCTTCATTTGTATAATCATTACACCAATTGCTGTCTTTTTTGCTTGAACTTTCAGTGTCTCTTTTTAACTTATTGAAATGTTCTTCATCAGTTATTTGAGTCTCCTTTTCTTTAACTTTACAATCATTAATGTTATTACTATTCTCAATATTCAGGTTTTCAAAATTTGAACTTAATTTGTCCATGCCCTCTTTTGTTGCATCATTTTGAAAACAACTTTCATCAAAGTCAATATTACAACCGATAAAAATTACATTTCTGTTGAAATCATAAAGATTATAATTTTGAATATTCTTCATACCCAACAAATATGCACTTGATAGCCTTGGGATCTTACTTTTTACATTTTTTTTCTGAAATTAGATATTTACGTTGCACCTAAAAATACGTAAATGTGCAAAAGGTGGCTTTTTACAATATAGAAGCTCAAAACAAGGTTTTTCAGGTGTTTGATCTGAAGGCTAATGATTTTGAAGGTATGTTACTATCTCAACAGTTTTAGCCCAAAATTTCCTTGCTGATGATGCATGTACAGTAAACATCATGCCATTGTAACTACAGTTTGTACTGAACATGCAGCAGTTCTATTTGTGTAATGAGCATATCTTACAGTTGTCTGCCATTCAATCTCTCAGTATTTAAGTATTCGTGTTTTACAGTGGCAAGTTCATTTGCTCCATTGTATCAAACTTTTTTACTTGAACATAAAATTCTTTCAACCTTATTGATGTATCATACAAAATATTGTTCATTCTCAGCTATTTTTTCAATAGCTTTTAAGACACATGCTAAAGTCATCGACAATCAGAAATAGATATATGCTTCCACCAATATATTTATTTTTCATTGACCTGAATATATTGCATTGCAATAGTTTAAATAATTTGTATTTGCCATTGAATGTATTAGTTTCTAATAGTTTCTCAGCCTTTTTCCTGCTCTACATCTGCTGCATATTGAGAATGATCTTTCTTTTCATTTTATACTTTCAATAGACTACCTTCCTACTTTATTCAAACACTATTATTTATATCTCAGACACTCATGCCAAATCTTGAAGCCATTAGAATGTGTAGGGGCATTTGCAACTTTATAGTATTTATGTTAACTCGTAACCAATATAATTCATTAGCCAATCACCATTGGACATTACATCATTTAGATCTTTTTCTTAAATTTTGATTGAGTTACTCACGAAGATGGTTTTGAAATTCTTGTTTATTTGTTATATTGAAAGAAGTATTTCCCTATATCTAGAATGCAAAGAACTTATGTAGTTTTTAAGGTTTTTAATACATCCCTGTGGCAAGATTACTATTTTTCTAATAGTCCCGTTTCCTAACATATTAGTCTTCTTTCCATTTGCAATTATAACTTGATCACTGTGTTTTTGTAAATATCGTAATCTGTTCTTTGCCGTAGCATATGTGATGAGTTGTACCACTATCAATGGCCCACAAATACTTTGATAAACCTTCACTTGAATTGTCTAATGATGTTGCAAATGTAATAAACTAATCAGAATTATTTTGTACTTAATACTCTACACGTTTTGTAAAACGTTTTGGTTGACCATGTTTGCTCCAATATTTTTTGTCAAAATGACCGTTTTCCACTATATGTACGTTCTAATTTTTTACTCAGTATCTAAAACACTTATCTTATCTTTAACTGTATTTGTTCCAGATACGGTATGTTTTACATGTTCATTAGTTAGAACAGATAATATCTTGTGTATGCAGTTCTTTGTCATTTGCCTCCACAAATGTTACAATGTGTTTACAACCTTTTGGCAAACTGCATAAAAGACAAACAAAAAGATCTTCATCATCTATTTCAGCCCCAATACTGGCCAATTCTGCTTGAAGGCCAAGAACTTTGTTGCAATGTTGTAGCACATTGTAGGCCTCTTTCATTTTCAGAGAAAATAGCTGTCATTTTAAGTAAACTTGACCTACTTTCTGTCGTTCTTTAAACAAATCTTGTAGTCTTTTCCATTCAATCAATGGCATATCACAATCTTGAATTAAACGATAAAACTGCTTTCATATGTAAATGGGTCAGTTTTAGCACTACACTATTTTTCTAGTTAAATTCCTGCTATTCTTTAGCGTTTGTAAAGCTTGAAACATTACCAATACTTACAACACTCCATGTGATTTTGATAGAAAAACTGCTCTTGTGTAGCTGGATCAACTTGGATAGTTTTCATCATCAAAGTTACTGATATTCAATTAAATGTTTTCATTGTCCAGTGCACTAACACAATCCAGACTCAGAACCTATTAAAATCAATGCAAAAGATATAATTACATGCAATAGAAAATATATGCATCACATACAATGTGGATTTGAATGACAGACCAGTTGTCATGCATAGTGAATCATCTCAACAGGTCATGTGAGCTAAACTTAATTCAATTCTTCCTACAAATTACATGAAGAAAACTGCATTTCGAACATAAATCCTTGATATTTAAACACAGATAAAACAACAATTTCAAGCATTTATCATTTTCCCTAACATCACAACTGATTGAATCCTTTGGGCAGGTTTGTGTAAATTGTTTCCTCCCAATTTCTCTTAGAGAAATGCAGTTATTATATCCATTTACTGCATCGCCCAACTTTTGCATAAGCAATGGCAACTTATAATCGTTTTTGAGAAATTTGATTGCTGGAGAAAATGTTTCTTATAATCAATGAAATACTTTTGAATGTATCCTTTTGCAGCAAATCTTGCTTTGTATTGTTTAATACTACCATTTTCACTTTATTTGATTAAAAAAACACATTACAACCTAATAGTGATTTCAACCTAGACTTGGGAACAACTTCTAAAACATTTTTCTATTTATTAAGAAATTCTGTTCTTCTGGGACTGCCTTCTGCCAACATTCCTTTTTTGAAACATTGCATAACTTCTTCAAATATTTTTAGTTTATTCAAGTTCCCAAGTTCAACAGCATCTGCAGAAGCTTCCTGTCAGGACTTAATCTGTTTTACCATTTGATATTTATAGAGTTGTAATTTGTTACTTGCTATGTGTCAAGACTAGTGAATTATATCAAGTGTAGACCAGAAAACTAGAACAATATAGACACAGAGATGTTACACATTCAATACTATTTCATTTATCTTAATTCATGTGATGACAAGAGTGAATCTTGTCAACATTTCCAACCTATGCTTGCACATACAAACCAAATTAGATCAATATAATTACAAATCCCTGAAAGAGTTGTAGATGGGTAAACATAATACGGCAAAAAAATATTAGATCCTGACACTATGTTTATGCACAATTTTCAAAAGAGCTCTAGTTATTCTACTGACTTAATTCATCTTTTACGTGCATTCATTTAAGTTGTATTGTGTTGACAAGATTAGTTCTCAGCAATACACTAAATAGAAATTAATATGCTATGTTTACGTGTTTTTTTGCAATTCCTTTTTCTGTCCTGTACTTTCTGATTTTGGGGTAGAATACATTTATTGATTCCTAACTCTTTCAATATTAACTGGTACAATAGTTCTTTACATAGATCTTTGTAGGCTTGAGTTTTAAACAGCTATATTGCTCTCATTCATTATACTCAAGCAATTCACTACTCAGTTAATTTGTTTATACTGTGCTTATGTTTATTCCATCAATTGTATCTCTCTACAGTAAGAATTTTTTCATCTTTATGAACAGCATCAATGTTTAAATTTTCAAAGTTCAAGTTCATGTTTTCAATCACATTTTCTTTAGCCTTTTTTTTCTGTAATTAAAATTGTTTTTATTAAGATCAACATTGCAATTTATAAAAACATATTCTCTTTTGGATCATAAATATAATACACTTTTAAACTGTATTTATACCTCATAAATATACATCTGATAGCTTTTGGATCTCATGTTTATACTTTTATTTTGAAACTAAAGCATACGCATAGCATTCAAATACACGCAAATGCGTCAAATTAAATTTTTTTATTATGAACCAACCTAAAAAGTACTTGATCAGGAACTTGTGTGGAAGAAAAATAGATTTGAAATTAAATTGCTTTTTCCACTGCTTCAGCCCAAAACATATTTTCCAAGGATTCATGATGTAGTAAACACCTTGCCATTGTGACTACAATCCATATCATATGTTTAGCAGTCCCATTTGTCCGGTGAGCATATCTCACTGTTATCTGCTGCTCAAATCCGTGAGTTGCATAAATTTTTTATAACTAGTAATAGCAAATTCTTGTGCCCTGTCATGCTAATTTTCTTCACTTGAACATAAAATTATTTCTCCAACTATTGATGCATTGAAAACACATTTTCTACTCCCTGACATCTCTTTCAGGTAATATCTTTTGAAACACTTACTATAATTATCCACAATTTAAAGTAAGTGGATACTGCCACCAATACTTTTGTTTTTCATAAGAATCTCAGAATAACAGTTCCAATAATTTGTATTTGTAACAATTTGGATTACACTAAAATGGTTTCTAAATCACTTTTTACCTCATTTACAACCATTGCATGTTGATAAAAATTAGTTCGTTTCAACCTTTTCATCATAAGCAACCTCCTGCTTCAATACCAAATTAAGTGTTTGATTGTCAACATGATCAAGTTGCTAATGCCATATTTTTGTGTCTGAATTTTGTTTTGTTGAAAGACTCATTATTTTATTAAACTGGTTTTATATGTAACCAATACCATCTATCACACCAGTCTCCAAATACTACCACATTATTGATATTTCTGTAGCAAACTTCCATCAAATCACTCACAGAACACTTACAAAACTTGTCTTAAAACTCCTTTTCCAATTGATTTGGGTAATTGATAAAAGATTTTTTCCATACTTGAAGTATGTAACACATTTGAAATGTGTTGTGATGCACAATAAAACAGGCAATGCAAGAGAGTAACAGCTCGAATATACATTATATGCTGACCTGTTGTAAGAAGTAATTACATTTTTCCAACACAGCATTAGTAATTTTAGAACTATTATATGACTAGCCACTTGTTGAGAATGCAACTAGCATAAAATAAAGAATGTTCCAAATAGGAACATCTGCAGCTAAAATTGAAAAAAATTAATTTAAAAGTTAATTCCTGACAAAATGTTAATTTTTAGTGACTTCATTTTGTAAAACCACTTTTTCTTCAACAGTACCTTCATCTAAGATGTTTACTTTACTGCTGTTTCCTATAATTACTTGATCATTACATTTTTCTATTAGTTCACTAAATTGTTCTGTGTTTCAATAAATATGAGTTGGACCACTATCAACAGTCTATGAGTACACTGAAGCACATTTATAATTAATACCTAAAAATGCTGCATATGCTATGTACTCACCATTATCATTTTGTACCCCATAATGTATATGTCTAATAAATTGCTTTGGTCAACCATATTAGCTCCAACATTTTTTTACAAGATAAACTATTTTCCACAATACATACACTTAAGCACATCATTTTGAGTACTAAATGCATTTGCTCCTTCTTGAATTATCTTTTTCAAAAGCTGTACATTTTATGTGTTTATTTTCAAGTGCGCAAATAATGTTATGCATTTGCATTGCTCACTCTTTTCCATATGTTGAACAATATGTTCATACATTTAGGTAAGCTTTGCAGAAGATATACAGGAAGATCTTTATCATCCATTGCAGCTCAAATCTTTGTTAATTTTGCTTGAAGGCTAAGAACATTACCACAATGTTGTAATACATTTTCAGTTCCTTCCATTTCCGAAGAAAAAAGTTGATGTCTAACATAAATACACCAAGCTTTTTGTTACCATTTAAGTGAATCTTTCAATATTACCCATGCCATTCATGAATGATCAAACTCCATAATCAATTGATAAAAGTGCACTCTTATATGCAAGAAAATCAATCCTCTAGCAACATATCATTTTGATCAAATTCCAATTTTTCTTTGTATCTATGAATGCTACAGTTGTATTGATATTAAAATTATTTTCTACTCCTGTTAAGAAAAATTTGTAAGAACCAATATTTCTAACCCACATGTAGAATGAATATCAAAAGAAATACAAGAAAATACAAGAAGAATACATGTATTGTTAAATATGTTAGCTCTTCATTTGGTGTTGACAAGATCCATTCTTGTCAACACATTTTAGACTTACTAATTTCATACAAAGGCAATATAAGTTGAAATGAAATAGTAATATGACTTGAGTAGAAAGCATAACACAGTAGATCAGTTCCATACAGGAAAACTACTCTTATATTTTTGACCAACTTGAATAATTTTTGCCGTCAACTGTCAATTTCTATAAAACTGTCCTTATCATCCATTGCACCAGCACTTAACAGGCTCGTAACCAATTAAAACAAATAGCAAAAGGGAGCAAATGTAACAGTAATATGCAACAAAATCTATGATGCATCAAGAAAGATTTAAGCTATGTAGTGAGTTATCAACTTTAATATATCATAAATCAAAGTAATAGCTAATATCTGTTATACGATTCTAGAATAGTTCAAGTCTGATCTATAAAAAATACAAAATATAATCACATGGACCATGTCAGGATCTGATCTGTTTCGCCGTGATCTGTTATTGAACTGTGACTCTATCGACTTAATTCGTCTAATATGTGT
>JAULBW010000092.1:0-31865 GCA_032358265.1 Vaucheria bursata | reverse complement strand
ACTCATTCTTGGCAACACATGAATAGGGATTAATACATTATTGGCTTTGTGTCTTCTTTGGGTTTCTGGTGATGTTTTTATTGGTTATATGCATAGTCTTTAATATATTGATTCCTAACAAAAAGAAAAGACAAGAATACGACAACTATATTTTGAAATGATATGGAAGTATATAAAAGATACCACACTACTCCAGCATCATGTTCTGAAAAAAAATTGGAACACAACACACAAAATACACAAAAACAATAGCAACAAACTAAACAAAGTAGTGTGGTAAGACTATATTATATTAAAGTATGTGTGAAGGGAGCTTCTCTGAAACAACCATGATACTCTGCACAGTAGCAGGGTAATCAGAGTAAAAAGGAAAAGAGTAAGAGATGTTTTTAATTATCAAATGCCAAGCACAGATCGGCCAGATATTGAATTATGGGGTTACTCCGTCAGGCGTTTATCAGAGATGTCGGTTTGGGAAATACCGAGAAAATAATTTGTGGAATAATGAAACATGGTGTAGATGTTGAAGACGTGGATATTGTTGGAAGGATCTTTTTTGTATGTAGGATTAAAGATAAGGAGTGTGTTCCTATATTGTGATACATGTGCCTTGCTGCTAAGGGCAAAAATCTACAGAGATAGATTGGAATGTGAAGAGCATCTGTATGAATATAAAAATGAAATAACTATTAAGCCAAGGTAGGAGGATAACAATTACAAGTTTGTTGTTAAAAAAATACAAGAATGTAAAATTTTTTAGTGTAAAATCCAGCAAAAAAAATCAAGAAATTGTGGCAGAAAGTGTTGGAAATTTGACGTCCCAAGAAATTATGGAAAGAAATGTAGCATGAAATATCAGAGATTGAACTGTTAAAGTCTAGAATTGGAATAGCACAATTGTATGTTAAAATGAAGACAAGTCAAATAACTGTAAATAGGCAACGGATAACAGGTCACAATTTGGAATGTGAATTGTAGCAGTAGTTGTAGATATCCTTGCAGTTTCATCTGCAGTTTTTTGCTTTGTCAAAAAAACTTTCCTTTTAAATTACTGTTAGCCAGAATACTTTTTATGGAAAATTTTTACAGTGAAAATAGCTGAAAAAGATGACATTTAAATCACCTTTTTCATCAAAAAAATTTGATGTCTCAGGAAAGTTTTGATAATAACTAAATTTTGCGACTAAAAAGCATTGCAATCCATCTATTAAAAGTAATTATGTAACTGATAAAAAGTTACCACTATAGTCATTGGATAAATTTATCAAAGTGCATACTGGCATCAGCTATTCTCTCACCAGCATGCATTATGTTTATATTATTCATGATTCCTCTACAACTATTTTGTGATTATTTTGTTGGTAACCACTTATCACATACATTGGTATTACTGATTATACAAACTTCTATATTTATCTGGTTCAACTACTTACTAGATACTTGACCCTTATATTTTCCTTTAGCATGTCCCTTGGAGTGCTGCCTAAAGTTTGTGATCTTGTTTTCTTCTTTTTTACTCTCATCTCTGTAGAGTCTTTGAATAATGTACATATTGTCTGTACCACATCTCTCTTGTCTTTCTTACTTATTTCTCTCATGCCAATATCACTTCAGTTCCTCTGTATACTAGTATTTCAACAAAAATTTAAGATGATACTTTGGTAATGCACGGTTCATGAAATCTTGATGTAGCAAAGAATTTTTTGAAGTCCTGCCATATTTAATTACTAGTTCTTCATTCATTCATTGTATATTTGTGAAGCTTGAACTATGTTTATTGCAAGATTTGGATACCAAGAGTCTCTTACAGCCAGTTCTTTGCTCTGAATTTTAATGATCTATAAGTAAATTTCCTTGCTTGTGGTCATATTCTGGGTGTGGGATGTGGATGTCATTTAGATCTAACCGTTTCTTTCCTTATATAATTTTTGATGCTGGTCTTTGTACACAAATTTTTCTACCATAGGCCCGATATATAAATCTGGACCGTGCATAAGCTAGGTCCTTGCTGAATCCCATATATTGCCTGATAATAAGATAAGGCAAAGAATGTAATACCGCGGAAGCTATCGGTATACGGTTTTCTAGTTCGGTTTTGAACATATTCTAGCGATTCACGCTAAAAATTCTACAAATATGACGCGAAAATTTGATTGACATTTATCAAGTAGACGAAGAGAAAAATTAATATACAAGGCCAGGGAACATCAATGAATTTAGATGAAGAATTTGGGATCCCATTACCGGAGAACGTGACCTATGTAGATGTGATTAGCGATCGAGAAGGGATAGAGTGGTCCACGATTTCAATTACTGCGTGTATGAATATTTGCATGGGTCTTTCCTGCATATTCTGTTTCTGGAGCTGGCGAAGGCATAACCCTGGGCATTTCAGTCACAAGCGGAGAAAGATGCCAAGAAATACTCCGCCAGATCTCCCGATTGGTTTTTTTTCATGGATTTCCCCATTAATGTCGATGCCAGAGCAGAATATTCTCACCTATGCGGGGTTTGATGCACTAATATTTATTCGCTTTTTCAAGCTTGCCTTTAAGGTTTGAAATAATGATGAGTAATTTATCTCTTTTTATATGATTACTATTTTATTCTTTATTGGCGATTAACGAAAAAAATAAATATCATATTATACCAAGAGAAATATACCATCTACTTTATAAAAACACAAATTTTTTTGTATTGATGTCATTTATGTATACCTAAATTAGCTAGTAACCTACTAGTCACTGTTATTTATTCTATTATTGGAAAATGCTTCGATTATACATAACTTTAAGTGGCACAAGTTGACAACATAATATTTTCTATTGTCGCTTCTTCTCTTTCAATATGGATTTTTAGCATGCAATTAAATTTTTTCATATCAATTGGAACAATTACGGATGAAGCTGCAGTATTGGCCACTAAATTATTTCAAACTATTTTTAACCTCTCAAAAATTATTCTGATATTTGACCATTTGACAAAATGCACTCATTTTGCACTAAAATACTAGAAAAACTGACAATATCTTTTCAAAACTTTCTCATATTAGTGATTAATTCGTTGATTTTAAAATCCTTCTTTGTTTTAGTGGCCTTTTCTGCACATTCATCTGATTATGATGATTATTTTTTTGCATTGTTGAATATTTCAATGATATTCTCGAAAGGATAAATTTAGATAGTTTATTTTAAAAACAAATTTTTTGCAAAAATTTTCTGTACTTTTTTTGTAGCTTTTATGTATTCATGTTTCATGTCTACAGCAAAGCAAAAGTACTCAAGCTAGATGATCCTTTCAAAAATTGAGAAGTTAAGACTGTCTTTTCAATCAAAGAATTTTTGGTATAAAAAAGGAGTTTTATGTTTTTAAAACCTTTTAAAATTATTCGGAAATGCGAACATCCCACAGAAATAATCCTATGACAAGTGAAAATCCTCAAAAAGAATTATTCTGCCTTCTCATTGCCCTTCGTAATTCTCTATCAATATTGACATATCTATTGATCATAAATTTTTCTTTCCTAACAACCTTCCTGCATTTAAAGCAAGTTTTCACCAGCCCCTTATCTCCATACATAAAGCATACCAAATTTAAAACTCAGTCGACCTGTTTGAATAGTATAGGCTCAGCCAAAAAAGTTGTAAACTTGACTATTCGAATGGTCAGCATTGAACTTGAAATCATCACTTTCGAGTTAATTGACTTTTTAGAGTACATCATGGTCACTTTTTCAGTAAATTTATTCGTTAAATGCGGAAATCTGAAGTGGAACTTGGCACACTAGAACTTTTTCATTTTTTCACTCTCTACCAAAAGAATGTTTTAACTTCTTATAGTACAAATAAAATATGTTTATATATGTCAATATTTTTAGTAATTTTTTATATTTTTCGAAATAAATTAACAGTTTTTCTTCCAATTTTTGAAATTTTGCTTTTTTATGGAAAGCGTAAATTTTCAATATTTAAAAAATTAATCTCTGTTTTTCTGTTTAAATTGATATTTTATATTTTTTTGTATTTTTGTTCTCAGCTATGGAAGCATAGTTAACCCTTTCAGTATATGATTAATGTTTTCTGAGTAAATTTACACTTTTAGAGTAAATTCACATATTTTTCAGATTTTTGCATTTTTCTTTCTCTATGGATTATTTGTAATCATACCGGCGAATGTGGCAGGCGGGCAAGAAAATTCTGGAGAAGTTCAAATGAGCATAAACTCGTTTAATCAGCTGAGCATGAGTAATATTCAAACCTACAATTCTAGAGTACGTATAAACTAAAGTTTTAAGATTTACATGTAACATAACTGATTTAAAACAGCACCCTTTGCGTTGTATTCAAATATTTGGAAACCTAGCAATTTATTGCTATAAAGGCTCTACATCAAAATTCATATGTAAAATGATCGTACTCTATTAGAGAGTATAAAATGCCATGTGCTTAGTATTCAAATAGGTAGGCAACTATCAACTTTTCATTCTAATGGCTCTATTGAACTATTTACATGTGATATCTATCTGTAGAGAATGACTCTTTTCCAAGAATAAAATAATTGCTTTGCCAAAAGAATAGACCCATTTTATCTCGAAAAGTTCAAGTTTTATTGCAAAAAGAGCAGTTTTTCCTGAATAGAATACTTTCTTTTCTTTTGTATTTGTTTTAAAGATAAGTTCATTTTTGAGTTTTATTTCTCGTGCCTGTTTAGAGTTTCATTTGGAATATAAAGAAACCTTTTGAAGATTCATTACAGAATTAATTCATGCACTTAAAATATAAGAAATAGTTGTGTTTAACTTTTCGCATGCATAAATAATAAGTTTAAGAGAGACAGTTAATGCGGTTTGTTTTAACAGAATTCCAATTTGACAGAAAAAGTTTATATCTATCTTCCAAATGACTAAGTAAACGTAAAGAGGAAAAATCAGCAGTTTCTATTGGTCAATTTCTGTCCAATCATCGCTCCATTTGGATAGGTTAAAGAATAAATCGGACATTTCTTCAATAAAGTTCACGGTTACAAATCATCTTTAAAATTCGTTCATAGAAAGAAGTGCATAGTATATTTTGACATATTTTTAAAATTTACTAACAGTTCTGTTCGTTGATACTTTTCATGTAAAAAACAGGTGAAAAGACATATCAATTTTTTATATGCATAAACTAAGGTTAAAAGTCACTGTAACTTTTCAAGAAGCGGCAAATCTGGTCAATTTTTAAATTTATTCATTAGCTACGAAGAAAATCTATTCTTTTTTAAATGGAATTTTATTGGTCTGTAGTTGTGGGTTCATGTGATAGGATTATATCTCTTAACCGCGCTCGCTCAATATTTTCTCTATCTGGAGTTTAGATTCTATAAACAGCTAAGACACGAGTATTTAATGCGCAGAGCCCCGCATTTAAGAACAATTATTGTTGAGGTAAGCATGTATGCATGCATGCCTGAATGTTTCTATTGATCGGTGCCTTATCTACTGCATATATAACCGTATGAACGTCTAAGAGAATGTCTGTATGTACCTATTTGAATATTACTGTACCCATGCAACATTAATGTATAAATGAATAGAGTTTAAGCTCAAATAATGCCTAGGAAAAAATGCTTCATTTAGATACCAAATGAAAATGATGTTCTTACTCTTTAGTAGAAATTGTGAAATCTGTCCTGTAAGCTTATTTCATTTTTTTTCATGACTTTTATTCGAAATTTAAAATTTTTCTGTATTTTTAATAGGGAATTCCGACTGATATGCGGAGCATACCAAAATTGCATACTTTTTTCAACACGCTTTATCCTTTAGCAGTGGCGAGCGTCCATGTTCCACAGAATTTGAAGTATCTGAAAAAAATTTTAGAGGTAAGCAACTCATCAGCGAAAAAGCGAATTTTTGCACAATGATTCAACTAAGAAGAATATTGGTCCTTTCAAGGATGCTGCTTGCCATTCATTACATCATTGTATATTGATACGGACTTGCTTGTTATACATATATTGTTATTTTCTTAAAATACGGCATTATTAAGTTTGCATGCCAATTTTAAGTTTAAGCTTTTGTTTGAAAGCAATAATCGATTGTCAGGAAATAGCTGTGTTAACTGAATGTTAACCCGCGTTATCCAAAATTTGGTGTCAATTTAGTAACCACGTTAATCGAAAGAGCGTTCTATTCAAGGGATTACTGTATTTGTGGTCTTCATTGAAGTATGGCCTATCAAATGGTAGAGTGTCTGAATTTGTTCTTTCAAATGAAATATTCATACAAAAATTGAAATATTTTCTTTATGCAGCAAAGGCTATTCTTGATATCAATCTTAGGTCTTTTTCCTGAATTAAAAAAGTCTCCTGAAGCTGCATCTATACCTGTTGAACCTTTTCTTTTTATCCATATGCCGTGGTTATTGTAGTGCATTATAGATTAAATTTGACAATTCTCATTTTAATATTTTCTGTGAAACTTTTGAACTAAAGTGTCATAGCGAACTGTATTTCAAAGTTTGAGCTATCCGAGTTACGAAGGTATTCTGAACTTGAAAAATGCTTGTTACCAAAAATTTTTTGTGCTGAATTTTAAACGTTTGGATCAGGAACGCAGAAATGTATTGGATAAGCTGGAGGAATACATGGCTTTGAAAAGAATAAGTGGGAGAGAGCAGTATCATAGGGAAGGTCAGAAGTTTAGTAACTATTTCATGACAGTTATGTTTGGAGCAGCAAATTTGTTGTGATTTTTGTAATTATCCATGTAAATACCAGCAATTGCATACATGCAATTGCTGGTATTTACGTATAGACGCCGCTAATAATTCATATTGAACATATCATGCTAAATACAAAAACTGATAATAACATCCAGATGTAGGCGTACACTTAGAAAGATTACCTACTTTAATTTTTATCATTTTAAGGATTCTGTGGATTTGGTCCAGTAGTAAAGTCTATTGAACATTACCGGCAAAGACTAACGTATCTCAATCTGGCAGTCAGTACAGAGCAAGAAAGAAAGGTGATTTGATTTCAAAAAACGATACTTTTTTCATTTACATATGTATATTTTTGTATTTTTATCTATATTCAATTGAGCTAAATAACTGTACTTAAATGATAATTTCATGTGCACGTACGTATTATTTGTATTTTATATATAAATTCATATATACAGTATTACCTAAATTATATATTGACTGTTCTAAGTGTACATGCATATTTGTTATAACAGTTGATATTCATCGCTTGCACCGATGACTATCAGTTAAATCGAATTAGAAATATCTATATTTGCCATCAATGGGAGATTGGTGGAGTGTAAAGCTATCGAATAATAGAATATCAACTGTATTTCTGTCCTTTTTTACAATTTTCAAAAAAATTAAAATTTATTTCTTTTTTCCTAGCTTATGCACAAACCTTCCTTTGGACGAACCTGGGGAGGAGTATTTTCGGTTCCAAAACACTCAAAACAAGTAATCTCATTCAATGATAATCAACCAATCAGAAGAGGCAGCTTGAGCCTAGATTGGATTGATATTGGAGCCAGAGGTCTGTTGTTGGATGAATCAGGAGCGGGCCCAATAGAACGAAGTGTTCTTGCTTATGCTGAAGATGTAAGTGTTTTTAACATGTCAATATGTGCACATAACATTTGTGTCACGTATAACCTGGTCTTAAAATTTAGGATAGAAAACGCTTGGATTATTTTACTCTATTAACTGCATCATCTTTTATTTTTATCTCTGCCAAGATTCTGCTCTTTGAATTCCACAGTACTGTTTGACTCGGGAAATGGCTACAGTAATAATAGTAATTTTTTTATCTGTTTTGGACAGCAGGAATGTTCGGAATCGTCACTTTTTGGCTCAGGTGGGAATATAGGCGCTACGAAACCGACTACACCACAGGTTCAAATCCCCATTGTGTCAATGCAAATTTGCAATTTTTTCAAAATTTGAAAATGCCCTCATTTTTGTACATATACTAGCAAATGAGCTTTTATATTGAAATGCCTTTGTACTTTTAATATTCTTGTATTAGTTTCAAAACTATTTAAATAGTTTCTTGAACTTCTAAGAGCAGATAATGACCTTTAAACACACCAGCAAAGCATTCCTTTGAGCGCTCAAGGATGTTTTTATAAGCTACAAAATTACTCCTTTATACAAACGAAAACTTTTTGCTCATTTATACAATATTTCTTTGTAATTCTAAAGACCTTCGTCTTAGTCCTTTGTATCGGTGTAAAGTAAAATAATAATGTTTTTCGCCTGAATTATAGGTAAGAACGCCTATTCTTCAGGGGTCATTTGATTTGCAAGACACCACTCCCTTTACTGAGCTCTGGGGAGCCGTAAGGAAGGGTCATAGCTGGAGTGACGATGAGCCTGAAGAGGATCTAAACATCCCCAAAATGATTGGAGAAAAAGAGTTTTTAGTGAAAAAAACTAGCAAGAAGTCGAAATCAGCAATGGCTAATAGGGCATTTATTACTTTTAGATCTTTTGCAGCTGCAACAACTGCAAGGCAGGTATAGTAAAATCCTTCTTATTTCATTATCTTGCCAAATTTCAGTCAACATTACAGCATTGTGGCCCTTAGTTTATCTATTTTCTTGCCGTTGGAAGGTCAAAATTGTCCTTTCATGCCTCTCATATAACCTTTCGATATTGGGGATATCTCCTAGTTAGTTTGAAAAAAGGAAGTCATGTCTAATTGCAAATACCTCTATTTTTCACATTTAAACCTCTTATGTGGGACATCTTGTATCTCTGGACACCTCAGTTGGTTAGACAGCTAACAAAATGACGAGCAGTTTCTATATTAAGTTTATCGAATATAGATGGACACCTTGTTACATTAGATGCTAGACACTAAATTTGTGTTCACAAAATTTTTATGTAATAAACCTTGCTAAATGTATACTAAGTTACCAATTTTTTTTCACCTACCAAAAATCCACTTCTGTATAACTGGAATAGAATGGAAAAGATCTTGAATTTTATAGATTTAAATCTTTTTGAAGCTCAAAAGTTATTATTTTTGTGAGCAGTGGTATCTAAGAAAATTTTTTCAATGGTGTGTTTTTTTGTTATTGCTACTTTTTGTCCCTTGTATGTCTGGATACCTCCTTAAGTTGGACATTTGAGTACTCGATAATGAAGTGTCCAATTTGGGAGGTTTTAATGAAACTCTAGGTACAAACTTGTTTTTTTGTGGTGCATTAGGTGCTGCATTGTGGAAAGCCAGGACGAATGAATGCAATCGCCGCCCCTGAGCCGAGAGATGTGTGCTGGCCGAACATTATTGTGAGCCGACAAATGCATGCATTTAGGTATTTATCACACAGAATTTGTTCCATGTAGATGAAAAAGTAAATTTCTTTTACCTATTTTTAACCTTTTCAAAATAATTCTGAAAGCTGGCCTTTAAACAGAAATGAACTTACAGTGAGCTGAAAAGTTGTAAAAGAATATTATTGACCTCTTAGAATCCTTTAAAATCTTTGACCATCGTGATGTATTTATTTTTCTTGAAATTATTCTTTTCTTTAACATTCGTAACACTTTCAGCACAGAATATTTATTAAATGGAGAGTTAGATTGGCTTAAACTCTACATGGCTGTTGGTAATAAGTGAGCACATCAAATAGATGTATGCTTTAAAATTTATGCGTATGCGTGCATTCATGTTGATACGAAAATATGTAAAAAGCTGATCTATTGATATTATGTCAAAGTGATTCATACATACGCATATAAACATAATAATACGTACCTAAAAATGCATCTGTATAAGTAATAGTATCATGATATAAATATATATATATATGTATGCTGAAAAAGTACCGTATAACCTTTTTATTTCTAATTTGAAAACTTTTACATTGATATACTTAAAAATCCATTCTATCCTTAGGTGGCTCTTGGTAGAACTGGTTCTTGCAGCCCTTATGATATTTTATCCTGTAATCGTGACATTAATGAGCTATATCAGTGCTGATCAACTTATAAAAAATTCTCCGCTTATAAATAAGTGAGTAGAATTTCCGTGAGAATTATCAGCAAGCAATAAAAAAACCAATACTTTTCAAATAGCTAGCACTTTAACTCGGTTTAAATCAGATATTTCAAAGCTACACATTTTCTGTTAGCATATTATTCAAATTGATACTGACTAGTAGACTATTCATATATTGTATATTAACCTTTATTGAAGCGCAACCAATAAAAGTTGTTCCTGGAATATTGCACTAAAACAATCTTAAGTTGAAGTTATATTTTGTATGGTTCACAATTATTTTCTACATTGCTTTCTATCTTAATATTTATCCCATAAGAAACATTGAGGTGGTAAGCCAAATTAGAATTTTTTATGGTGATCAGCTGAAGCAAGTTTTTTTTGGGATTTTTGTTATCCAATGTTATATGATAAA
Source organism: Vaucheria bursata (assembly GCA_032358265.1). NCBI lineage: Eukaryota > Xanthophyceae > Vaucheriales > Vaucheriaceae > Vaucheria > Vaucheria bursata. Next base: position 21,436 of record JAULBW010000092.1, on the reverse strand, counting down.
CTTGGCTTAATTCACATATATTCGAATATAATTAATTCAAGCACACTGTAAATTTGCCGAGTAGCTTGACATATTTATGTTTCTATACAATTTGAACTACTTTGAAAAGGGTTGCTATTTTTTATAGTTAGAGTGCAATATTTGTTTGGTTCACCTGCACATATATATATATATCCGTATGCATGGATTTTTATTGGTATTTTTAAGTATTTATATAGTGTTTACAAGAATTTTCTTATATAAACATATTTATAGATCTCTGTACTCGTGTATACGTATGTATTTTCTTATTTAGTTTATTATAAGCATGTATATGTTAAGTTTGTGTAAGCACTCCCGGGTGTTTCGAAGCTGCATTGAACTAGTCCAGCCTTTATGTCTAATGGGGCTCATGAGTACACTACCCTCTGTGCTGAGACGAATGTGCTTGTTCGAAGGAAATATATCTTATTCTAGGATACAACGACTCGTTTTAGGAAGGTCAGTTGCTTAATATACAGAAGTGCATACTGATATATAGATGCAATGTGATACGCGAAAAAATGCACTCTTGCACACTTAATTAATAAGCAAAAAAACACAAAAAAGAAATGTATGGTAGTATATAGTGAAGTAGTATTAACCATAAAGATACAATATATTAACCTCGTTATCTTTTCATGAAGTTGATTTTTTGAGGTATTTTCATATTTTGGAAATGTTTTTATTTTAAATTTCTGTTTCATTTTTTTTTCACTGATGAGTAGAGTTTGTATGGGTGAAAAAAAATTCATGTATTTCAAATAGGTTATTCCAGTTTCAAATTGTTAATGTGCTGTTGGTAACTACTATCGCTGGATCATTGCTCGATGCCCTGAATAAAATTGCTGATCATCCCTCTAATTCTTTCACTTTGTTAGGAGACTCTCTCCCAAAGGTACATGCTGCCATACTTGCGTACATACTGATATATTTACGTACAAAAAAGCAGATATATATGTTGTAATATACATATCTAATTCATATTTCACTTTGAAGGATATGTACTTTCTTACACGCAGGTGGCGGGTTTCTTTTGTGACTACGTTATAATAAAGGCATGTTCAACGCTTAATCTCGAGTTGATTCGATTTCCTGCCCTGATGCAATCATTTGTAAGAAGTTGCACATGTGGGAGTACTAAAAAGAAGGATGCAGATAGGGCAATTTGTGGTTTACGTAGGTATCAAGACCCAGGGACGTTCAACTATGGGAAGGTATTTTAATATATTCCTACCCATGCCTAGTTGTATTTGTTTATTTTGATGCAGACTAGTATAGTTTACTATCTGGTATACTAGGAATTATTTGAACATGCAGTTACAGAAAAAATTTCTCCAACAATTTTCTGTTGAACTGTGCTAATGACTTCAATTTTTAGTATCATCATGTCTTTTTTATCTTGTGTCTAAGCCTCTCTGTGCTCTATCAACAATGAATCTCAAGAGTGTTAAAGATAGAGGTATTCAATAAACTTGTATTCATACCCTCCCTGTAAACTTCAGTTATAACGAATTTTAACCTGTAAGCAAATAAAGGAAAAAGCCACAATTTGCCTAAATCAGCTTCAGATTTTCGAATAGAAGGAATATTCCGGATGTAGTGAATTGGTTTGGTAGTCTCGATAGACTCATTCTAATTTGTAGTATTTGCCATTGGTTCGATGTCACAAGGAAATGCAATTTTTTGCAAACGTTTGAAACTTTTGTCATGATACTGAAGGTTAAATACTAGCATCAGTGAGTTATCTTCTAATATTTACAGACCCTTTTCTATTCGATATTACATGATATGTAGGCTCTTTGGGATTCCACATGTACCCTGGACTTTGCAAGTTCTCAAATCAACTCAATTATCTATACTACCATGCATGTTGAGCAACTTTTGGCATCTATACCTAGTATGCGTACCATGGCTTATATCAACTAATCTTGCCTAGTGATGACTTAACTCAAATAAATTTATAACATATCACATGTTCTTCGGAATTACTAATGATATTTTACATTTATGTATACTTTCATTGTAGATATTTTGAAATAAACTCCTTTATTCGCCGCATATACCAAACCTTTATCCTAATCCTTTACCTTTGCCATTTGAAATCCTCTATGATTAGCAAAGTACTTATTGTTCTTAAAAATTCTTCTTTTTAACGGATTATTTGGTCAATAAATCTTGTTGTACTCAAGTGCACTAATTATTGGAAACTTAAAATCCTGAAATCCACTTATCTTTAATTAAAATTGATTTTTTTGGAATTATAATATTTAGCAAGCATTACGAAATGTTCACTAGATAGATTATATCTTTTCTAAATTATTTTCAATGTGAGCATTTGCTGTATGAAATCTTTCCTTCCAAAATTCATACACTTATATAAGCCAAAAGTACTAAAAAACACTAAAAGTATTTACTTTTTCTAGTTCGTGCGTTTTAAAAAGTTGATGGCAGCCTTACGTTTATTTCAAAATTTAGAAATTGATGAAGTAGATACAAATTAAATAAGTTTCTGAATAAAATTCTGCAGAAGTACGCACAAGGTTTATTGATTCTGACACTAGTAATGACGTATGCATGTATAGCACCGGTAATTATCGTTCCTGGCCTGCTATTTTTCACCATGGCACAAATAGTCTATCGGCACCAACTACTATATGTCTATGTGCCTGATTTTGAAAGTGGAGGCGCCTTTTTTCCGTTAGTTTTTCGAAGATGCGTATTTTCGATATTTACGGCACAAGCGACTTTGCTGGGAATGTTTTTGCTCAAGAATGGGTTACCGCAGGTATGCATATTAATGCCTTTTTATTGTATACAATTTTTTGCAATTATTTTTCCCTGCACACTTTTTAATTCAGATTATCTGCAATCATTTAAACCTTTTTTATTATTTTAGGCTACATTTTTTCTAATTTTAACCATTTTTTGGATTAAACCATCTGTAAAATTTCAACTTATTAATGTATTGCTTTCTTGAAAAAATATAACATTTATATATTTATATAGTTGTAATTATTTTAAAGAGAGTTAATGTTAGTAACCATCATGTTATAAATCATTTTTTATTGAAACCTGGAAATATTTCTTTTTAGGCAGTTTTTTAATAACTATCATCATAAATGAACCATTTTTATTTAAACCCTTATTTTATCTTCACCAATTTCATTTAAATCTAGTAAAATATTGCTTTCAAAAAGTTTTTTTTATTTCTATCATCATATATAAATCAATTTTTTTCTAGTCTGTAAAAAAACCATTTCGAATAGTTAAATCTCTGTTAAAATATTGAGTTTTAGACAGTTTTTTAATCCTATTATCATTTAAACCATTATTTTTTAAACTCTGTCCAAGCCAGGCATCGCCGTGAAATCAAAATATATTGCTTGGTCTGATTCTAATAAATTATGAATTTTGGTGCTACCTTTTCACCTAGAATATAGCAACATGATGTTTTATTCAATTCGAACAATGTATTGAATGTAGAGAAATCTCAAATTCACCACATCGTTAGCGCCGTACAAACTGTAGGCCCGTCACATTTTTGATTGAGTTTGCCCGATTTGAGCCATCTTCCATCGAGTATGTCCGATTTTAACATTTTGCACTGTCGTTTCTATTGTTATGTAAAAGTTTACAATTTTTTAAAGTTTTATGTTAATAGATATAACATGCATGCAGAAAGAACTGATAGAAAACACAGGGAAAAAGATAATGATGATCTCAAAGTTCAACATAAAATTATTGTAGAAAACTGTTCTGTAAGTGACTATTCAAATAGTGACTAGTATACTAGATTTTATACGTTACTTGTCTGTGTTAATACAAATATATATATACATATACATATATAAGGCCATAAAAATAGACTTTATAATCATGTACTTAAAGCTTAGAGAGCCGGGATTCGGATTATATGGTTTTAGTATTTAATCCATCTTTTCATAATTAAAATATTTATTTCTTTATTCGGGAAGTAGGTGTACGCTACGAGTATTTTAATGGTGATAACCTTTGTGTTTAAAGTAAAAATGCGCACGTTATATGAACCAGTTGCTCAAACCCTGCCGCTTGAAATCGCAACAGCACTCGATCTTGATCGGCAAGCGCAGGTATGCATCAGTGTCCATTCACGTATCTATCAGTATGCATGTATATGAAATAAAAATTGGATATAACAAATTAATTCGTTATAGCTGATTTTCATCGTATCTGAAAATCTTAATCTCACTTGGAATTTTAGGACTTTCCATTTATTTCCTGTAAGCAAAAATCTATCAAAAGTGAATTTACAATATCCGAAGGTTAATGCAGTAGTTTTGTATCTTTAGATATAATTCTTAAATATATATTTTCTACTTAAAATATGTTGCAGAAAATTCCTTTGCTAGTTACGTATTCTATACATTAGACCTGTTAGTTTTAGCCTTTAAAGTTATTGCAGCAGCATTATTTTAGAACATTGTAAGTTAAAAATGTCATTGACGATAAAATGTATACATTATGATGAAAAATTACTTACAATATGCGCCCCAAGTCCGCGTATTATGGTTTCAAACACCAAAAGTTCATGAACCAATAAAAATCATGTATAATCGAATTTGTTTGACAAATCAAAATCAGTAGACGTAATTGAGGAATAACTTGTCTTAGGTTTTAGACAGTGTAAATTATGAAAGCGTAAATCGTTTTACTTTTTAAGGAGTTAATTATCAACTATGCATCTGCCTATATGTTTACTTACTCAAAATTTGCGGAATCTTTTTGAATATTTTTCTAGTCGTTCAAATCCAAAATATAGCACGAATATATTTCTATGCATATGAATATCTCAACATGTAGAGTAAACGTAGGGTACAACCGTTTTTTGAGATTTTACCTGAAAATCTGAAGCCGAACCTGGACACCATGTCTTTTTTTTGTACTTGAGTGAAGTTTTTTAAAAGCATTTTTATTGTTCTACTGCTTAATACTATAAAAATATGCTGCGTAAATGTAGATTTCTTCCGGCACACAAAATGGAAATAACTCTGCAGTCGAGGGAACAGAATATTTACAACCAGAATTAAACGAACCAGCATTTGTTGAGCCGGAACTCAACTACCGAGATTTATCCTTGCACCTTTTTTATTCGCCGATTTCAAAGTGAAAGGTTCAAAGAAACTTGAAAATCCTTCTGAAGCTGGATGCTTCGTGTTGAACTACATCTCTTGGGTCCAATGGCCACATGATGATTCGTACACGAGACAAAATTTTGTGACGTATCGAACATTCTTTTAGTGAATATGTTTAGCGATGGCAGTTTTTTGGTTTTTCTCTTAAGTTTCTCTGCTTATAAAAATAGATGTGGGTGATTATATATCTATTCAAGTAAAATATGCATTTACATCATGATGCGCATCAATTTTTACCATGTAAATTGCAGTTTTTTTCATTTTTACACTAATTCTGTTTCCAGGAACATATGTTGACATCAGATTTTGAACTGAAAAATCAGATTATTATATCAGAATATGCGTTTGCTACAAGTTCAAAATATTTTACAAGAACATCAGTAGAGCGTATCGGCACTTATCAATCCTATTGTTTCTTTAAGTACATGATGAATTTGCAAAAATCGAAAAGTTATTTTTCTATGTGATACAACATTTCTTGGTGTCCTTTTCGAGTACAAATATTTTTACATTTACCTATGATAAATAAAAAGAATTTTGAATGTTATTGCTAGAAATTATATAGTTCTAAATTTAATTAGTGGTGAAAAAATGGATTCATAAGTGCATAAAAAAGTTGCAATGCTGCGCATCTTGCCACAGTAGACTTTTGAAATGAATATGAATACTCAATTACTATGATGATAGTTCTAAAAAAATAGTCGAATGAACCCCATTTCAAAATTAAATATTTGAACAATATTCTCTTTTAACTAGATTTTATATTGCATTCAGCCATCGTCTGAAAGAGTGGTCTAAGTTGTATAAAATTGTATAGCAGGTTAACTCGTCTAGAGTTTGGAACTGATGCAGGGATGTGCCCATTGTAAGGTTCTCTCGAAGTTTTTAAAATTGTACTAATTAGGTCGGCTTACCGCAACAAGTAATGAATACTGTTGAAATAACTTTCTCGGGTAGGGCTTCTGATGCAATTGCGGTTATCATTACATATTCATGGGTAGTTATTTAATTTGATAGGAACTTTAGGGATAGCTAGAAAACTCGACAAAAACAAATAATAATTTCGTATTCTACCGTTGGTGAACTACAACTCATGATTGACTTCACTACGTACATAAAAATTTATATCGACTTGAATTCCCACTGATTAATTTAGGTACACTTTAAAACTTCTAGAGGCCTTCAATATGAGGGGTTTGATCAGTTTCAAACAATCTGAAGGATACAATAATTCATTTGATTCATGGGCTAAACTTTTTCCAAGTTTCACTATTAGAATTATGCATTATTACTTCACTGGAGTGCAATATGATAGCATGTACCATTTCAACTTCTGTCTTTTATACCTGATGACATTTTAAATTTCAGCTGACCTGCCTTTAACATTTTCATTTTCCACTGGATTCTCTTCCATACAGCAATGCATTGAAATTTTTTACTATACATTTCTGTAGCAATGAAAAAACTGTCTTTAACTTCCTACACATTTACATACTATACTATTAACCGTACTCAATACATGATAACTGGTAGAATGCTCTAATTTCATTGAGAAATAATATAAATGTATGGAAATATTTTTTCCAAAATCAAATTTCAAAAAATTTGTTAAAGTAAATGTCAAAGTAAATGTCAGGTATATGGCAGAAAATGAGAAAGGAGTCTTAATAGAATTATGACAAAAGATCAAGAACACAATTCTGTGTTGACATGCAATGTTCAAACGAGCAAGAAGGAATTCGAAAAGAAAACATATATATTAAGATGCTGTTCCCGCCACTGAAATGGAAACAACGTAGCACATAATAAACTATATAAATTATATCAAATGACGTACAGCATATGTACTACTACTACAATGCGTAGTGTTAATTGTTGATGCTCACTGCAAAATATGCAACTACTTATTCTTCCTAACCTTGAAACGGGTTCAAACCTGCACGACTATAGTACTCAGGTCCTAACAGTATATTTATGAAAAGTGTAACTTCACTTCATAGTTAAAGATTCATTGATGATTTCTTGAAGCACAATAATTTTATATCGCACACATTTTTTCTTTCTAAGTATAACTAAGTTACATCTTTTGAATTATGTTCCATTTATTTTCCTCGCTCATTGGTCAGCTTTCAAGTAGCAGCTGAAAGGGACCATTGAAAGTTTTATTAAATGGAATTACACTTTTAACATTTTTTTTAAAATCATTTTTATACAAGATATTCTTGATATGAGTACAAAATGGGATTTATAAAAATGTGGTGCTCTAGCAGGAATCTCTAAAACTCTCAGGCTACAAGAAAAAAAATGATGATTCTGCAGCGAGCCAGCATTTATTCAGTGATATTATTTTATTCAGTGGATAAGACTACTTAATCTTGAAGTTAATATTATTTTTTTTTCTAATACAAAAAATTTAGTACTTTTTGATTGACTTAAACATAATAACAGCACCAAACGAATGTCGTATCAGTAAAGGACCTTAAAAGATGTCTAGGTGTTGAAGATTCCACTCCATGTAACACATTTCTGGTATCTGGTGATTTGAAATGAAAATGATAAAATAATTTTTCTTGATTGCTTGAATTGTCCAAGACAAATATGCTATAATCAAATTTACACGGCTGAAGTCATAGATTTAAATGCAATAATTTATTTTATCAAAGTACTGCTATACATGATATCCAATTAAAGGTCCAATCAACCAAAAAATATGCACATCAAACTAATGAAAAATATATGTATAAATATACCATGAATTACGAATATCGATCTCTATGAAACAATTTAAATGCCAGAAATGCTGATTTCTCCATGCTGCAAAAATGGATACGAGCGTTGCATACGTCGAAGAACCTTTAGCTGCTGAGAAACTGTCACATTGCTCGACAGCATATCTCGTAAGTCTTGTTCAAAATTACGGCGAATAGACGCGTCAAATCTCGTAGAATTTCTATATATCAGGGCTCGAGTCAAATAAACATTCATGACAACACTTCCATATTCTTCTGGATACAAAAAAGGCGCATTGTTTAATACAAGTGCCCTATCAATATCTCTCAATAAACTTCTAATATCTGCGTGAACCAATGTAGTCGGCTCAATTTTATTGCTGGAGATAGAGTGAAATAAACTTCTGATGGATATGTACGACATAGCTAGCACGAGCAACGCTGGAATGCTAGCTAATAGCTGAAGATTTAGCTGATTTGCTTTGTACAAGTCATCGATCGTTTCCATGATAGCTAATCCTTGGATTTTAAAATATTGAATTTGTATTAGTAATGTCCGCAAGAGTCGACCATTAATGACTGTACGTACTGGATTTCGAATATTTTTTTCAAATTCCTGTGAAACCGCGCTGATATCCATACATGTGGCTCTTCGATTTCGCTCCTTTTCACTAACCTGGCGATATGACATAAAATTGCAATATTAACCTTGAAACTTTACTAATCTGTGCCAAATATTTTTTTGAATTTCATGTATAAATAATCATATCAATATGCCTTTTCAATGAAATTCATCAATTTTCAAACTCATGCTGTTCACCCGAATTGAATAAACAGTAAAATTCGGAGTTTTGTTACAAAATGTTAGATATATCGATTAATGCCTTCATAACTCAGAAATGTTGCTATGGGTAGTTTAATTCGCTTTTAAATATGGACAAAAATTTTTGGCTAAGATTGAAACCGATACATGAGTTTTAATTCGAAAAAAATTGCATTCAATTTTAATTACAATAAACAAGCTTGCAAATCTGTTACAGTGTCAGTAATTTCATCATATTTTGATGGATGCTACAAAATTAACAGCAGAAAGAGAATTAAAAAATGATTTTAGAAACTAGAAGTCATCTAAAACAATTGTTCTAGAGCAAAAAATTCGATTCAGTTTTGTTTACAAATAGGTGTGAATGAACAACCAGTGATATTAACTGAAAGTATTTAATTTGAATTTTATGAGATAGTTTCTAATTTTTCAAACCGTTCAGAAATTATTCTGAAAGTTGGCTATTTATTCAAGTAAACTCATCATGAGCTGAACAGTTACAAAGGTATATTATTATCTATTTGAAACATATTTCGTAATGATCATGTTACAGCTACTGCAATGCCTTATGTTAATATATTGTAGGGATATGAATATTTTCATCATACAGTAAAACCTCTCAAGTCGAACACCTTTTATCTCTGGATACCTCAGTACGCTGACAGCTGACAAGACAGCAACTCTTCCTTTAAATATTTTTTCTACCTTGCATTTCTGGACACTCTCTTAAGTTAGACATTTGAGTACTTAATGATGGAGTGCTCAATTTAAGAGGTTCCATGGTACACAAATTTAGAGTACCACTATCCTATTCATCATTTGTTGCACTACAGAGCTTGGAAATTTATTTCAAAAGCATTAAAGTGCTTCAAATATTTAAACATCATACTATTAACACTTCCATCCGTAAAAAATCCTTTAAAGGATTAATAGCTTTTAATATTTACCTTTGGTTCAGTGTCCTTTATGAAATCATTAAGCAACTTTTGCAAGCTTTTTTTCGAATCCTGTAATGCCTTTTCATTAGAAAAATCCTGTCTTTTTTTCTGTCTGAATACCACACTATTAATAATTGCTGTAGCAGGGGTAAACAACTGTTCAATAAAGAACATTTGCAGACCATCTTTAGCGCGACGAAAGGTTGATAGAATAATTCCTTTCGTATCTGTCGAAAGGTAACCTTTTCTGCGGAAAATTTCTAGAACTATGGCGGAACATAAATAATTTGAAATTGGAATACGAAAAAGAATTGTAGCATTGACTTTATCTATTAAACAAGCCACCCTTTGCCTTTGAGCCTGATAAAGGAATTCATTGAGTTATTTCAAGAGTCAATAATTTTCGTATGAACTAAAGAAAATTTTAAAAAAAATTTATAGAATACCTACACTAAAATCCCGGAAGCAGGATAGGCAGAAAATTTCAACCAAACTCGATTGAAAAAATGAAGTCTAGAATATATGGGGTGGCAAAATAAGCTTCAATGATGTATGAATATGATAGTTCTTAACGACATTTGCACTAAAAGTTCCTTAAATAATATAATTATGAAAGGCTCGACTGTGCTATACTTAAAGATTCAGCACCATGATGTTCAACCTCCAAATCAGAAAAAACTACTAAATACATTCTATTTTCAACAGTACATAAGATAAGACATAATATTCAATGTTTATTGGATGATTTTTAATTTTATCAGACTCTAAAACACTGAATTTCCACTAATTACAATCAAAATTCATAATATGGACCAGGCAGAATGATAGATTGATATTTTCCAATGTTAAGTCATAAAAAATAAAGTTACAATTCATTGTTACAAAAATTAAATAAATAAGTTCTTTATTTAATAAGAGCTATATTTTGTTTTATTATGAAAGCACAATTATTATTTTCAAATCTTTCCAATTTTTTTTCCTTTTTTCAAAAACAATAACTGACATTGTTAACTGTTTGAAACATAAAATGTAAATATTTAACAATTTTAAAAATATAGCTGAAAGATTGGAAAAAAGTGAAAAAATTGCATAAATATGAATCGGACTTACCGCTTTGTAAGTGACGACATACTTTGTATTTTTGATAAGTGTAATTTCAAACTCATCGACATTCACCCATAAATTCCCAAATTTTTCCTTTTTTGAGGAAAAATTCGGAACAAAAAGTGACTTATTCCTGTCTTTTTGGACTGATATAATCAGCAAGCACATGAAGGCAGCCACAATTTTTGTAAGCTCTATAGCACTTATTGCAATGGATTCAAAGTAAACTTGACTCAAGTCAAATAATCTACTCAATGCTGGGCAAAATCGATCTAAACCATTCATATCCGCATTTTTGTCGCTTGGTCTATAGACAGCATCATATAAAAATGATCTGAACATAGGTTTTGAACTGTGCTGAAGCATTGTAACAGGTATAAAACAAATCCGATTCATACTATTATTACGATCAAATTGATAATCCGACTTGTCAGTCATTAGACTTGAGCTTGCTCTTCCCACACTATTTCTGTCCAGAACGAATTCACCTCTAAGATTTGATTCATAATTGCAATTATCCGATGAATCAGGTCCTTGATTCATTTGATTCGTTTCAAAATTTTGTTGAACTGATTCATTCGTCACTTGATCCAATCTCAATTTCTTTTGATTGTGTTCTGCAGTAGATGAATCATTTTGATCTTTCTGAGAACTGTTATAATTCATTAGTGATTCATCCGTGTCCAGAAACTGATTTATACAACTCAAAACAGTTTGCAACCAGGTCTCAATTTTGTCTTTCCCTTTGCCTAATTCAGCAAAAATTTTAAAATCCAAAATTTAATAATTTTTAGTCGTATTTGAATCGATCAATAAAGCATAGTGAAATGGCATAATGTAGTGTCATATATTTTAATTTTGGACAGGCGATTACAGTGTCTATCAGAAGAGTAATGCCCACAATATAAAAATACGAATAAAATAAAAAATTCAGGATTGGTAAGAAACCCTAGCAGATATCAAGCAAAAATATCCCTACAAAGTTGCCATATCGAAAGTATTTTTCAGCAAAAAATTATTCCCATTTATATAAGCTAATTTTTTCTCAAATACTAAAAGAAAGTTGACATTTTTTACTGATAGTACGTACATAGCTTGTAAATTTAAGTACAAAATTTATTCACTGCTCTGTATGGCTTTTAAAGTTGATTCAATTTTTCATTCTTTTTAATAAAATAAATTAAAAATATTTCAAATTTCAATTTTTTAATTATATGCTGCTTAAATTTTCCTTTTTAAGACCCTTAACAAAAGTTTTTTGCAGAATAAATCCCTACTTTAATGAACCAACATAAGGATGACTCTTTCATGAGTCATCATGAGATCTGCAATGCCATTTCTTTAATGTTAAAAAGAATAATTAACTGTGAATTTGAATAATTGTTCTTTTATTATTGCCCAAAAATTAAAAAAAAGGATTTGGACTGGTGTGAACAACATGACATCACTGAACAAATCCCGACTCGTAGAGTATTTCACCACAGCATGACTTCCGAATCCACTGCTTAAATTTTATTTTTTCTAGAATTAATGAAACCAAAAAAATATATGACTTCCACTGTTTGTCAAAGATAGCTTAACCGTTCATATGTACTAGTTTATACTAATATTGGCTAGTCAACTACACATACTAGTGCAGTAGCCTCTATGGAGCTAAAGAAATTGTTCATAGAATATTATTCTGAAACAGTATTAACTTGAAGTTTAAAATTAGTATTACTCTTGCTCTCTATTTCTCTATCGTTCTCTCTGCTTCATATCTTTGAAATTCTTATATTAAGAATGTTAATACTGTTTACCTATGAAATGAGGGTTATTTTGCTCAAAATCCATAAGCCTAGATGGCATATCAGAAAGCAACTTTTGGATTCTGCCAAGCCGAAACGTATATTTTTTTACATATAAGTCAAGAGAAACGATTCTTTTCTCGTGGAGCTTAGCTAGAAGCTTGCGACCTCTGTTTGATTCTCCCTAGTTTGAAAGAGAAATTATGTTATTCTTTTCAGTAGGTGTAGTATTAGAAATATTTGATTTACAATTGATTACAAAAAGTACTCTTGAATAAGAAAAAGTGGATGTAGAATTGAATGTAATATACAATTTCAAAGGATATTACTTTGTGCGAATTTCAATTTTTGGAGTTTTTTTAATGTGACCATAATCATTAAAGTAAAAATTATGAGTTTAATTCACTTAATAAATGCTGCTCGATGCTTGCAATTTGCAATATGTAAGAATCATGTGTATATTGAATACTGAACTGTATAAGCCGAACTGTTTGCTGAACTGTGAGCTGATAAGATATATTATTTGACTTTTGAATTTTAATCTGATGACTCGCCGCTTTAACGTGGATGACAGTTTTCACGTTTAAAATTACTTCGTTGTCCACCATATATTCTTTTGAGTTTTCAGTTTTTTTCTTTCTCACATACCAATAGCTAAAGCAATTGCAGCGCATTAAAATATTTAGATTGAAATTTCTAGCAGTTAGCTAAATTTTATGCTAGAAAACCATAGGAAGTAAAATGGATAATTTAAAAAAATTGCAACCTGTTTTCGAAGAAATATGCTTAGAGCAGTTGATTTTAAAAGTCCCATATGATTATCCCGCCGTTTCCTATCCTTCCAATATTGAAGAACTTTTTTTATATCAATAATATTTTGAATGATTGCATCTCTTACTACTCGTAATTGAGCATCAGCAAGGCGTGCTAGACACAATAAAGATATTTCATTCACAGTTTGAATCCATTCAATATTTGAATGAATCAGTGAATCATTGGTCTGCACCAAGTTCAATCGCATCTTCTTGTAACTTTGCAAAGATGCGGTTAGAGTAGAAATGTATACAGCACGATTAAGCTTTTCACATCGATGATCAGCCTGCTCATGTACAGCACGTATAAATCCCAGTAATTGATAATATTTTTCATGGTTAGAAGTAATATTGAGGTGGTGATTGAGGCGGTTAAACTCCTCAAGAAGAGAATGGAGCTCAGTATTGAATAAGCTACCCTGAGTACTATAGGTATGATCGTTTTCATCAATTTGCTTGTCATAAATGCCAGTAGTATCAAGTCGATTTTGCAGTGTCTGTATAAAGCTAATACCGAGTCGTGCGACAATGACCATAATCCCGAGTTTCGCAAACTTTTCTAGCTTTCGCTTGTGAATCCACTTTCGGATTTCATTAAATCTTGGTAGCCCAATTTTAAGATCGAGCAACTTTCGCCGAATTCGATTATCATGTAAGTTATCGTCGCTACTCACATCCTTATCAGGAGCGGAACGTTTAGCATGAATCGTATCACCAAAATCGCAATAGTCAATTATGGCAGCACGACTAATGAAAGCGAAGTTGCCTATGTGATTGCGACAATATCGCAAATGGTCTTTACTTCTTGTTGTAACTGATACTGTGGATCGAAGTAGTATGCACACTAGTATTGATATGATTGATTGCCGCATGCACTGGTATCTTACGCAGACTTTCCGCTCTATGCATGGCAACAAATCACGCCCCCCTATCTTGGTAATATATAATTGTCCATTTCTACAAAGTAAAATTTTATCCACTGTCTGTCTGCGTTGACGATATATTTATGAGTTATTCCCTTGAAATACCGTCGTCATTCAGAACTTGACACTGATTTGGATTTTTCGCAGATAATCTTGTAGAGTCTTCATGGTAAAATATTACTAAATTTCGCACTAAACTTCTAATAATTTTTTGACCAATTATAAATCTGGATTTTTGTGAATAAATTAATGTTATAACCGACCACTATGCTGAAAAATTTAACATATTGCATATAACCGTTAATGAGAGAACGCCACCAGCCCACTTGTAGTCGAAATTACCTGGACACTGAAAAAGTCCGCTGGATTGGGTCGCTAGGTGATCAAAATTTTGCTAAGCATACGGTAAGTATGAACTGTGAACTGTAAAACAATTCAGTTGAATTGACATTTTAAAAGTGACGCACCAAACATATCAAGAGCCAAATATAATTTGGAACGGCGATTTGAAGCGCTTCCGCCTAAGAACTGCGTTGATTAAAGATTAGATAATGAGTGAGGGATATGAAAAAAAGGCTTCGTGAATCGAGAGCATTAAATATTCAAAAGGTCAAACCTTAGCTTATATGTGAGGAAAATTAAATTTTCGATTATAATTTTAAATTTTTTAAAATCAAATATCTATGAGTACGGAAAAGAATTGAACTTATTTCATGTTCGATATCATATGACGTTAAAGCCTGGGAATGGATGACACTGTACCTTAAATAACCTAAAAATAGAATAAACGAACGTCATGCATAATAATTTAATTTAAAAAGGCAGTAATATTCTGGGTGGCTTCCAAATGCATATCTATTAACCTCGCGAAACTAATTTAGAGTGCATTTAGTTTTTCAGTTCAAAGAATCTCTTTATAGACGTTATTTGAATGTAGTACGTTTCTTTTTCGTATTCTTTTGATATTTCGTGATTCCTCGGTTACATTGATGAAGCTGCAATACATTCAATCAATGCCGAGTGAATTTTAGTGCGAAAAAGTTGTTTATACTATTTGAAATAAATGCTTCATCTCCTCGGAAGGAATAAGTTCTATTTCTCTGGAAGCTCCCAAGTAGATTATTCTTATTTTTTTAAAAATTTCTTGTTAATTATGCTTACTTATTGATGATGAGCTTTTTCAACTAGTATATATATATATATATATATATATATATGTATTTATTCTAAGTTTAAGCAATTCTGTAAATTGTTTATCTACTCTCTCTTTTCAATACTCAATCGTTTTTTTACAAAAATGGCCAAAATAATTATTTGATAATGGAAATCATATTTCCTATTCTGCTTAACTTTTTCTTTTAAATTAATTTTTTCTTTAAAAATCAATTAAAGTAGAAAAACATTTAGAGTCTGTACATTCTAGTACAGTTCAAAGTGAACGGGTCACCATGGCATCAGTTATAGATTCTATATGGACATGAAACTTTTATTCTATGAAGTGGTCCGTAAAATTATTGCGATGTTGAATACATGTGCACAGACAAGTTTTCTTCATCTTCCTTACTAGCGCCACCACCAGTGGCCCTGCTATAATTGGTACCACCTACTAAGATTAGTATTTTATAGTGCATAGAGACAGAGAAAGAAGATACGAAAGATTGTGTGATATTATAGAGTCTCTAAATTGCACAACTTCAACTTAGAATTATTTTAGAAAAATGTTCTGTAACTCCTTATTCAAATAAGGCTAGCATAATAGATAGTATACTATACAGGTCTACATGAATATAACAAATATATGTAATTAACAAAGCCAGCAATATTTTAATACATCCAACACCAGCCAAGCCAAATGTCTGAGAGTCAATAATAGAATAGTTTTAAATACAGAAGAATAATTTTATACTTTCTTATTGAGTCTCAAGTTGTAAAAATGGGCACTGAATGATGCTGATAAATACCTCAACAGTTTATATTTTTTTCACAGTATCACAGGCTTTATGTTAACTATTGATTTACACAGTTCATCAACCCCAAACCCTAAAATCTAGTCGCAATAAAAGCTTGCATTTGAGTTGTATGTATTTTTTTTAAAGAACGGTATTTTGTATCTATTTTTATTGTGCTGTGACTTTTCAGTTGAGATAATTTTTAGTGATCATATATGTATCGTTCTTCAGGCTTTTTGATTTTGTATTTTGCACAGATAAAGAGTTGAAGGCTTCAAAGAATAGCTTATTTACTCACGGTAATTACAAGCCCTATAGTTTGTTGACACAAATTAAATGCGCAAAAAAGATTGCAAAAATCTTGGGAAATTTTATTTAAAGAAAAACAATAATTCATGTACTTAAATTCACCCTAAAAGCCTTTTCCTCAGCCAATCGACAATCTTTGTACAAGTTATTGTAGTTATAATTGGTAGCTACAGATTTATTACTTGTGTAAATGATGTAGTAAATGTTGGATAAAAGGAACTGACGTTTTATCGAATTTTCATTTATAGCAAATGACCAAAAAAGTCATATAATGCTAAGTTCAGATTCAGAGTTTTTGAGATAATGAATCAATTGACAATTTAAACAGATTTATTGTAACCAAAATTATTGAATATCTAACATTTCTATATATGCATTATTTTTTCTGTATAGGTTCAAGAGATTTTTCCAGAATACTCTACTGCTCATATTCAATCTCTTTTTGTTGAATGGAAAATTACTGAAGATATTGTTTTCAAACTCTTAGAAAAAGATATCTCTGGAGAAAAACTATTAGCACAAAACACGTAGCATGCAGTAATGGCAGTAAAGCTAAATAGAAAAGTGTAAAATCCGGACAAGCTATTGATTCAGGCAAAACAAGTAATAATGATAAAAATACAGAGTATAATACTCAAGCTGTTCAGTATTTAGCCAACAATTATCAACAAACCTCAATATCATGGTAAGAAAGGGCTTATATAAGGATATTGATTTAAGACCCCACCATATATTTACATGTATTTTATACATAGATTAGATTAAATTTCTTCAAGTTCGGTATTTTGTCAAAAGTGCATAGAGAATCATCAGGATATTGCTAACTATGTTTTGTTGTAAAAAATGAGCTTAAGTTAATGCAGATATAGAGTAAACAGTTTTTGTCTGAATCAGCTGTTACAGAACAGTATTTTAGAACGATTCTATGTTGAAGTATAAAGATTGTGTGCTTCAATCTATGATATCTCTCTATCCTTTCCTCTCAGTTACCCTTGTCATCTTTGTTAAGTTATTATATCAAACAAAGGAAGGGGTGATTGAGTGATTAATGGTGGCAGATTATAAATCAGTTGGATTCATCCTGCGTAAGTTCAAATCCTACCTCTTTCATACATCAGTTTGATTAAAAAATGATAACAATTTTTTATTCGCTAAAATTTGTCAATATTTTCTCTACTTTGTTGCTTACCTTAGCTAATCAAAATCCTATTTATTCCATACTAAATCTGGTTATTTTATTTGTAGCAGAAAGTATTATATAATTGTTATTGTAAGTAATCATGCTGCCTTTATAGGATTTGTTATGAATACAATTTATAAACTTTCCTTAGAAATTTAACTTATTTTCTTTTGATATTGGTGTGTTGATTCGAATCTTTATCCGTGGAAAAAATATCCACAATGGATGCTGAGAACAATTTAATTGATTTATAGTGACTGTTTTTATTATAAATTTTTTCTAATTCTTGCATTTTTTTGTAAGTATTCGAGAATTTTTTGTACAGGCAGGATATTTGTACAGCAGAGTAGATGAATCTATTTTAAGGTCCCGGCAAGAAATTAGATCAAATGTAAATGAAATTTTTTTCATTCGTATTAAATAGGCAAATGTCATTTTTCAGATTTATGAATCTAATTTGAATCAAGTATAGGATGGAATATTGATAATTCATCGGTCATTCATAATAGGCAAGTGCCGTTCTTAAGATTCCAAATTCTAAATTTTAATTTTTCTAAGTAAAAATGCTACTCAATATACATTTCAATGTACTTTTGTGAACATAGAATTAAATCTTTCCAGACGGTAAGTCTTAAATTGTATTAATAAATTAATTGTATTTCAATAGTCAACGGAGGGCAAAATTAAATACAATGCAAAAATTTAACAAAATATTTAGTTTGAGGAAATAAACAGCAATAGTAGCTTTCAAAATATCAGATCCTGAAAATTAAGCAAATCTTATGATAATCACATATATGAAAAATCCTAGATTTATTAACATGTTCTATGTTTTATAAACCTCTGCTAGCAAATAAATGTAAACTGCAGCCAGAAAACTTGTCGATTTATGCAGTTCAGGTCCCTGCATTAGCAATATACCGATTCTTAGTGACTTGTTCTGAAGTTTCATAAATATTGCTTTTTTAATTTTCAAATCCCTTTGTTACACTTCCCAGTTTTTCTCTTATTTTTGAGGATATGAATTTTGAAACAATTATATGATCGCTGGCAAAACCCAGAGGACGGATGCCTCGTTTTACGATTAGATCAGAGGTATGTTACTTTGGTGAAAACTATTAAATATAATACTAAAAAAGACAATGAGAACAACTAATAGGTCTCTAATGATATAAAATTTGAAAAAAGCAGACATTTGGGAAATTTTTTTATAAACTCCGCCCAAAAAGAAGAATTTGGAAACAATAAACGCACATTAAAGAGAAAAAGTGCCTGCGGAAAAGCCACATAAAGAGACACTGTAACAGCCCGAAAATCGTGGGATAATCTTATATTATTGAATTCATTTATATTTTAAATTCATTTATTTTTTCACAATACTTGTTCAAAAGTCAATGAAAAATGATTCTTTTAAATGAGTTGTACCATGTTAAAATATGGCCATCAATGTAATATTTTTGGGCCACTTTTGATTTGAAATATAGTACTAATCAACTCTTGCATTATTTTAATTCAGTTAATATCCAACTCTAAAATCGTTTTTTGCTGTGCGCTGTTAAAGCAACAAAATTTGAAAATAACATATTGTTAAGATAGAAACTCAGTAATTTGGTAATGGTTTTCCAAAATATTTGTTTCAATAATATGCAAATCTAAAATTGATGAAACAAATAAACAATAAATCAATTGAAGCTCATTAAATTTTCTTATTCGCATGGGGGAATTATTTCTCAAGTAGTTCAAAAGTAGGCATTCCGCATGAAAATATTGAAAAGTTGAATAATCGAATTGAAAGATATATATATATATATATATGTTTTTAAAGCTACTTGTACTAAAATTTAGTAGTAGATAAACTTTTTTGAAAATTTCAGCTTCAGGTTTTTGGATTTAGCAAGTTTTAGATCGAAAAAATTGATTTGGTAGTCCTGGAAGGTTTGTTATACTAAATAAAGTTTTCTGGATGTAATCTAAAAAAGATTGTATAATAGTTTTCCAGTTTTGTCAAATGCTAAATTTCAAAAAATATATGAACATAAAAAAAAATTTCTTTTCTATTGTCTTAAACAAAAGATCCACAAAAGGTTCTAAATCAAATTTTGTCCTTGGTAGATATTTAAACGTTACAGTTATTTAAACTGATCTCTATGTTCATTTCTATTCGATTTAAGCTGGATTTATTTATATTGCATCAGAAGTTCATATTAAAATATCATTAGTCTTACCAAGTTGTATATGTTTGTTTTGATACAGATTAGTATAGTATACTATCCAATATACTTGGCATTATTTGAACATGCAGTTACAAAAGAAAGTTTCTAGAAGAATTCTATATTGGAGTATAGTTGTTTATTTCAATCTTTAGTATCACCAAACCTTTTTTATCTTTTCTATCTTGTGTGCGCCTCTATGTTCTATCAACAGGTATGCTTATCGGTGTATATTGTACCTTTATGTTCTAAAAGCTGAGATACAGTCAACAACTATCCAAAAGGTTAAAAAAGGGATGATTCTGATGCAGTAATGGCTAACAATTTTAGCATGGTATGATTTTTAGTCTGACATATTCATATTGATACATACGTACATTTTTATTAAATACTCATATGTACATTCATATTTGCACATAAAAATTTAGCAAAAACTTAATTCAAAGTTGTCTGGATTTAGCATCAGTTGAGTAATATTGAACTTGCTACTGCAACAACATAATATGTACATGAATTACAAATGTGATTCAAATGGTCTAATTAGCATGGGAGTGATTTGGTATACAATACTGACTATCTTCAACCTATGAACTGTACCATGATTTATATATGTGATCTGTATTGGAGAACTGTTGAGATTTGATTTAGACAATATTCATATGGAGTAATGACTTGTCAGGCACTGATGACTCACCTTTATAGAATACATATATATTATAATACATTAAATGGACTATGATACATCTAAGCATATACATAGTCAGTTATAAGTGAATATATATATATATATATATATATATATATATTTAAATGTATGTTTATGATTGCTTCTGCATATACTGATATTTGAATGCACATGCAAAAAAATTGCAAATACATACAAATATAGAAGCTGCAAAAAAATGAATATAATCTCATCATTTAAGTTAACATACTTGGCTATAGAATTGCTTTGAAAGATTCAAATACTTCATTTTAATGAAAGTGCTTAAAAACAATATTAATATGCAGAATAAATGTGTACTAATATATAAAAATATTCATTTTATAAAATTTTCCGCCACTTTATTAGCTGTCCATCCAAATTTTTTGAAGCTCTTGAAATTTTGTACTTTTCAGATTTACATACATATATGCTTATATCTATGTACATATATTAAAATATCCACTAGATTAATGAAAACTACATTCATTTACGTAGAGATTAAAAAGTTTAGGTGTGAATTTTATAATTACCCCTGAATACTGTTATGAGTCAATAGATTAAAGACTATGCATATAACCAATAATAAACATAACCAGAAACCCAAAGAAGGCACACATAGCCAATAATGTATTAATCCCTATTCATATGTTGCCAAGAATGAATCTTGTCAACACAATATTACTTAAGAGCACACACATATTGTTAGGATATTTACTGCTCTAGTACCCGGATTTTACCCAATTTATATGTTACCCCGATTTGTACATCTTTTCA
>JAULBW010000081.1:0-31898 GCA_032358265.1 Vaucheria bursata | reverse complement strand
AAATATGGGTGAACATAACCGAGCAGTTATGCCGTAGAAATTAAAGAGATAGCAGGACCGGCAAATATCCTGACATTGAGATATTAATGTGTATTTGAACTATCACTCTCTTGTATTGTTTGTGTTAGGATATTTACTGCTCTAGTACCCAAATTCTACTCAAATTATATGTTACCCCAATCTATACATCTTCTCACAAATTGTTATTTTGCAACGTCTTTTGAGATCAACAATTTAATTCTCATTTCAAAAGATATTTCATGCGGCCCACAAGGTTACCCTCATGCGGCCCATATGATGCTGTTACAATGAATAATCTCTCTTCACTCTTCTATATTGTCACAATACGCGCTGTACGCTGGTTTTCCTGGCGCCGTCGCTGAGTGATTATAGTTGTCGGTCACCCACTATCATCAATAATGTATTTTGCTTGTGTATTCTTTTCTCTTTTTTCTTTTCCTTTCCTTCAGTTCTTTAATAGTTTGCCTGTCTTGCCTTATGTCACAACATGTTTGTTCAGTACAAAAAGGTTACATGATATGCTGATTAATATGAATAACATATCTACATTGTCCCATTCATTTGGGTATCATTCGGTGGTACCACATGTAAAACTCACAGAGTAATAGCATAATAGGTAGATCTTGCAATGAGTCAAACAAATAAACAATATAATGATTTATTGAATGCAATTTGCCAGCAAATTTCCCTGACCGTTCAGCGTGAATGAACACTTGCACTTAGGAGAGTATTTTTTAGTTGTATTCCCTGGACTCATAAAGATGCGATGCTATTAGATAGTTTTATGGTACTGAATCAGATAAGTAGAAAATAATAATATGTTGCTGCAACAATGAAAAGGAGGAGTGCAGTTTCAGTTTCTAAGTCAATTGCTTCAATTATATCTCCGACAGATTTTGCGCGTTTATTTCGATTTGGATCCGTTTTATACAACTGGGAAACAAATCGTGATCATTGAAAATATAAATAAACGTTCGAATATAAAATCCGATTCTTGAATTATGCAATGCGAAGTCAATGCCATTGCCAATCATACAATTCTATATTGAAGTGATAAATGCTGAAAATATTTGCATACTGCGTGTTTCTGAATCATATATGCTTAGGCTTATTGAGTATTAAACTGCCAATACTGCGGTCGACAAAAAATTTGGCCATTACGAAAAATGAGAGCATACAATTGTTTCGACAACATAGATTTCATGCAAGCAACGATGATGAAATAAGCTCAACTGCAGCTAGTCTTGCAAGTATCGTTGAACGAAGTTTTATTGTTGCATGTTCTGACGGTGACTATATAGTAAGATATCGTAATTCGACCCCTGTATCGTTATATTGTATATCCATCGAAAAATATTGATGATCTTTCCTAAATAGCCGTTATATTTTAAAAGCATGAGTGTTTCATACATCTAAAGTCATGTGCATCACTGAGGTATTTTATTTCATCAATTTGTTACAGCTTTTTTTATCTATAAAGGATTGAATTTATAGAAGTTAATAGATTGTTTCGTTTTTACTCAGATGGGACTGAATTCATTCATATCATCGATAATGAAAGCGTATGACCGAGGATATACTGTTTCGACGTTATCTCTAGAAATCGCAATGTGTACCAATAACAGTGCAGGCCGAGCGCTTTATCCTGATGAGGTTTGAGATTTACGCTTCACATTTCAAACGACTTAAACTGAATTCTTATTTATCGGAATTATGTATCCATTCTCCTTTGTTTAATTCTCTACTTCGTGCCAGTGGATATGCGTACTCATGATGCCTTTCGAATTGAGAATGAATTCAGAATTCTATGTCACGATTTGACAAAAAAATGCCCTCTAACGACATAAATTCGTATCAATACCCGCAACTGCAATAATTTGTAGTTTTTATTGCGCTGAATACCTTTGCTTGGCTATAAAATCAATTTTAAATCAAAAAATGAGTTTTGATACAACAGAACTCTCGATCCATTGAGCTGACTTGCAATCCGATTGCTGTATTCAGTAATTTTGAATCTATTCAGAATGCTCTTTCACATGTTGATTGCTTCAATATCTGAAATAACTCGGTTTTCATAGAACTTTTTAAAATGTAATTTATAATATGGTACTCCAAATTTATTGATTATCAAATTTGGAACAATTTTTTATTCAGATTGAGCTAAGAACAGTATGGATGACTCTGGTGTATTTGACCTTAGAACGCGCAAGATGGCCGCAATCTTCGCCATGTCCACCTGGTATAAGTGATCCCTTCAAAAATAAATTTTATTCATTCGTTGGCAATATTATGGAAGCTCATGCAAAAGGATACGATTTAAAGGTATTGTCATAATTACATTCATTTATTATTATTATGTAATAAGAGAAATATTTACTCTCATGAGATTTTTTTCATTATGCTGTGTTTTAAGCAATATATTTTTCTCTATTTTCACTTAAGTTCACTTATCGAATTATATTCATAACAATTATATTCAATTACACAATTTTTCATGTTGATTGTGATAAAATCAATTCAAGAAAGATTCTATGTATAACTTTCTAAATGGATAATTTCCTGGCTTTGTATTTTCTTAGCGAATTCTAGCATACCTTCTTGAAAACATGATTGCTGATCAATTTTGTTTATTACATGCATAAATGTACATTCAGCAGTATCATCTTGGGGTGGGGGTAGAGTGCTTATATTTGTGATAATTGTTTTTCAACTACTTTTTGAGTGGACATTAATTGCTCCTATGAATCAAATATAGTTCAATAGAATTGCCATATTTCTCATTGGCTTTAAATTTTGCTGTTAAGTGAGCATGGTAACTCATTCTAATTCATACTGTATAGAGATTGAAACTGGAAGAAATGCTGCGATCAACTGTGGAACCTAGAAATGAATTTGAAGTGGCAGTTCTCAGTCAATCTATGAGGATCGTATTTATGACTCTTGATTTAATGTCTCAAGGATGGGAAGGTTAATTTCAAAATATGATGTAATTTTAATACTAGAAGACATATATTCATATCGACATATTCCATGTTCAAATAAATTATACTGGTCATTAAATTTCTTAGAATTATTCAGAATTATGAGTAAGGCTATAAAATTTCCATAATGATATAAATATCTTGTTCTTTCATTCGAAGCTCAAAATTTCATGGTTTGCATATTCTGGATTTCTGCAAGTTGGCAAATAAAAATGTGTGTAAACTGTAAGAACAAATATTTTTATTAACTTATTTTTTTCACTTTTTCTGTAAAATTCAAAATATCATAAGCGTTCATCGGTAGAAATTGATTAAGAAACTCAATTTCTGGAAGCCTTTTGCCTGCAGATAACTAGGTTGAGAAATCATTGAAGAAAATATTCAAACCTAAAGAATCGATTGAACAGGTAAAGTATCAGTGTACAGATAAATAAGTCCGTAATACTTGCCATTAGTTGTCTTCACTTAAAAGTGGCTTCTATCTTCGACGCGTATCCCAAGGCTGTCACAATCACATATAGAAGATGAATCCAAATAAATTGCAAATTGAAAAAAGTTGCATAATCTGAGGCACCGGCCCATATTAAATTCCAGCTATAAGTGATGAATTCATATTATGCACTTCAATGAAAAGCAATATTTTGTCAAACCCTAAATATAATTTTATGAAAAATCTCACTTTTCATATTTATTATTGCCACGGGAATATCTGTGGTTCCGCATGATCATTTAATAACATGAACTTTAAACATTGTACGAGTTCAAACAAACATCAAATGAAAAACTGGAATATTAAACCACAATTTAATTTCGTATAATATTATAGGTAGAAACTTATTTATTTTCTAATTTAAGAATATCTTCTTGTCAAACTCAAAGATTCTGTGCAATTTACTAACTATTAACTTCCTCTTCACCTCTGCTTTAGAGTTAAACGTTTTATCCTTATATCAAATATTTAATCACTAGTTTCAAGAGAAATGACTTCGGTAGTTAAATCCAGGACCATATATCGCATTCTTTTATAAATGTTATGCCATTACAAAAAGTCTCTTGTATTAGGTTAAATTTCTAGTGCTGCATTAAGGCCTCCTTCTATTGAAAAAATAACGTTAAATGATAATGTGAAGATAGTATCAGGAGTTTGACTTCTTTCTAAGGCCTTGCGTCTCTTCCCAGCATAAAACAACATTATCGCCTCTTATTAAAAGTTGTCTGAGATAGCGCTTTTTCCGCGGAATACTTTGTTTTTCTGCTATTCTATGTATGTACTCTTCAGTTACATCTACTAAGATAAGATTAAAATGCCGATCAAAGGCTTTAATGATTCCAGTGCACACGCCTCTAATGCTATTTATGTATCGGATCATAACGGAAGTGCGACGCTTTTCTTGGCACAACCGAAGTAAAAATGATAAAGGACCAACACCTTCTTTCACAGTTAAGTTCATTACCATCTGTAATGGGTCCAGGCGAGGACCACTTACACCTTGCTTGACACTTCTTACAGCACTACCTATGCTTTTTTTATTCGTGGCAACAATTTTTCGTCCCTTAACTGTGCGAATATGATCAGGGTTTTCGATTGGCAGTAAGGTTCTAAACTGGGAAATATTATCTAGAGCCCGCACATTAGGTATTGGAGGCGAGATATCATTCAATTGCAAGGCCAAAAGAGGATTAAAATGGCTGGATGTAAAATCAAGAGCAAACATCTTAATTTCTTCTTGAAGACTCTTTGCACATGTTGGTGTGGCGAAATTAATATTAGCGATCTCAGTCTGCGAAGATTTTTCAGGATCTTCCAATCCGAAATGAATACGAACTGATTCAACTTCCTCCGCGGTAACAGAACTTGGAAGCGAAGCGAAGTACTTTTTTTCTAGTTTTGACTCCAAACCTTTTTCTTTGTTTTGGTACTTGTCTAAAATCTAAAAAAACAAATAAACCAAGTTTTAAGTGACATGAAATCTTTTCAAATGTAACACTACATATGCATTAAAACGATAAAGCAAACATGAATTGGAACTTGGCAAGCATTTCCATGTAGAAAGATGATTTAAGAAAAACCTCTGAAATCACGCCCATAGTAAGCTTCTCAGGCATATGCTTCGCATAATATACGATTAGCCTAGCCCATAGACTATGTCGAAGTTGCAGTTGATCCATTTCCCGCTAATATATCAATGACATCATGATTTATTTAATTTAAAGTAGGTTAGACAATGTAAAAGCAACTATTATTTTCAGTATGCTAAAATAATTCATTAACGATACTTTTTCCATATCGGTTGTTGATTTATGACGGAATGGCAAAAATGCGAAAATAAAGATATTTTTCTTGATAGTTAACTAAATGAACAATAAACACCTCAAGATTTTAATTTATCAACTGACATGCCAGCTTAAGTGGGTAGACGCATCGAGTGTCTGCTGCAGGGTGTTGCCTTTGAATTTGTGCGACTGGGTAGAAAGGGAAACCATTGTGATGAAACTTCTCAATGCATGCAGATTCTAGATCTTTAACAAGGGGTAAGATATTCAGAATTATCACTATCTGTTGTCAAAAAAAAGATGCTGACAAAAAAACAAATGCATTTACTATAATGAACTCCAATGAAAGGGGATGAAGAATGATTCTATGATGTAGTCAATCCGGTGACAACTACTAAATCTATTATTATTACAGAGATTCAAGATATAGCTTCAACTTGATGTAGATTTAAGGCATCTCGAGTTCGTAAAACCTAATTTAATTGAAATGACAAAATTTAAAATATATATTTGAATTTGAAGTATTGATTGGTGAATATAGCACAAGTTAAAATCCTGCATGAAACTATATTGAAGAGCATGTAGCTCTCTTAATAAGTATGTTATTTACATGAGTTTCATGGCTGAAGAATTTAAATAGTTAATCGAGTGTGCTTGGTGCTCTGCTACACTTAGACTGAACTTGCACCAAAAAGAGAAATGCAATAATCTTAAATTTTAGTCCAATTCAATGAAGTGGTACCAGCATGCATAATGATTTAGCTAAAGATTCAGTAAACTTTTGTAAAAGCAAACCAAAATATAGAAGTGTACAATGAACACAGGCAGGTAAGATTTCTGATTCAAATTGTTTCTTCTAGGTTCTGGTACTTTTACACCTTAGATGGCAAAAAAAGCATAGGTTTTACTTCATTGTAACCTTCTCTTCCTTTGATTAGTAGGGCTTTGAATTGATTCACGCAGACAACAGTCAAATTGATCTCACTGAATGAATGTCTCAGCATTACAAAAAAGTGGAGTGAGACGGATGTGTATAGTAAAATAGAAAGTTTAGCATTATAGAACATTTTTACAAGACAAAGTGCATACATGAAACTGATAAAGCATTGAAAAGTAAATTCTATGTTGCAAAAGTTTTAAATAAAGCCCAAGATGATATATATTTTACTTTGCAAGCTAGATGCAAATAAAAAATGCAGGTTAACAAAAGAATTTGATAGTAACATTTTGATAGAAGTGAAGACGTTTCTATAGTGTACTCAAACTTTGCTTTGAAATTTCTGCCTAGTATTATGAATGTAGTAGACAAGGTGGTAACAAGAAGGACACAACGACTATAGAGGCATGGTAACATTATACAAACAAAAATTTGCGTTGCTGAGAGTGAATAAGAAACACACTCAGCAACACAACAAACAAAGTCTCGACGCCAATCCATCTGGAAAGTTGCAAAATGATGCAGCTAAATAAACGGAATAACTCTTAAAAGAGTAATTCCCTTAAGAACTAATTGTTGTAAATAAATTAGTTACTAACACCTAGGCTTGATGTAAATTAGCAAAAACAGTCAAAACCAGGAAGTGTCATTTTCATTGAAAAGAGTTCTCTGATACCAAAAAAATAGTATTGAAGTGCATCAAGTGACAATGTTGCCCAAACTAAGTATTGCAATTCTTAAGTGGATGTATAGCTAAGTATGATAATATTTGGAAGCATTGGGATTTGAACCCAATACCTTAGTGCTACTAATCGATTTTTACACTGTTGAACTTTTAATTCCCAAGAGGTAGGGGCTGTAGGGGTTGTACTATCTGGTGACAGGGCAGATACCCTGACACTAAGAAGGTCATCACCAACCCTTTTTTATTTGCATATAAAGCAAAAATTCCATGTTGTAGGTTGAAGAATCTGTCCAACTATCAAATGCCAGTGCAAACTTGTCAGCAAGAGCAGCTGCAATCTTTCTCTTGATTTCTTCAAAAAACAAGACTCATGCACTTTTATAGGATTTTTGCATATATTGGATTGTGTTTAGACATTTGTGTAGTTACTTTATTTTCAATCTCCAAAAAGGGCATATTGTGCTCAACAATTCAGCAAATCCAGTCTAACAAATATTTTGTCTTATGTTAGGAACTAATTTGTTTACAACAATTAGTTTTTAAGAAAATTACTCTCTTAAGAGTTATTTTGTTAATCAGCTGCATCATTTTGTGACTCTTCAGATGGACTGGCATCAAGATTTTATTTGTTGTGTTGCTGAGTAAGTTTCTTATTTACTCTCAGCAATGCAAAGTATATCTGTATAATATTGTCAAGACTAATGAATCGTATCAAATGTAAGCCAGAAAACCAGAACAATATAAACACAGAGATACTACACGTTCAATACTATTTCATTTATCTTAGTTCATGTGTTGATGAGAGTGAATCTTGTCAACATTTTTGACCAATGCTTGCACATACAAACCGAATTAGATTGATATAATTACAAATCCCTGAAAGAATTGTAGATGAATAAACATAATACACGGCAAAAAAATATTAGATCCTGACAAATATTACTATCCTTCTGCAATCTTGATGTCTTTCTTGTTAGTAACTTGTCCTGTACATTCACAACATCTTGTTATTGACAAACTCATGTGTTTCCAGTTTTGAAATTCCTTTTCCTTTGAATTCATAAAAGCTATCCCTCTCTTTTCATGTTCTGAGGTTAAATGGCTTGATAAGTTAGAGTATCCAATTTTTTCCTTTGTATCCTGGCCATTCCGCAAATGTTTCACCAGTATGTGAAATTAATGACTTTTTTGAAGAAATCGTAAATAACATCCACTCTCTTGGAAGGCATCATGAGATGCTTTATGTTTTTACTGATGATTAGGTTAGTTTGTGGTACTGACATTGCTGAATTAAGTTGGATTTTCAAGCAATGCAACTTAAAAATAATTGTAGGGCTGAAAATAATCAATTTCAATATTTCAGTAGAAAAGTAAATATTTATACTTTTGAAAATTTTTTTAAGGAAATAAATTATTTGAAATATATTATATTTACATTAAATCCATATTTTTATGTCCCTGGTGCAAATCAACAGTGGCTACATGCATATGCAGATCAGTGGGAGATTGCCCTAATCCTGACCCGTATGCACTAGTCATAACTTAAAAATTGAAATTTCAGGAAGAGCTCACAAAAAATTTCTTTGGAGTATTTATTTACCGAGGGCATAAAATCGGGCCCGACCAGCCAAATAAAATTGATTATTTACAGTTTCGTATATTTTCTGATTTGGAGAATTTACCTGCACTTCATTTATATTTACTTCAGAGTTGTGGAACAGAAGATGGCGTTGCACGTCACCTTCATCGGTGTTTATAGGTTGCTAGGTAAGCTTAATACCTCTTTAAAATATTGCGGGTCTTCGAAAAAATTTTACGATTCATTGAATAATTTGCTAAAACTGGTAGGACTACATAAAAGTAATTTTGAATGGAATTTCCGTCAGCGAATAATACATGGGGATTCATCAGATTTCTTGTAATGGTCATGTTGCTAATTAAATAATAAAGCCGTCATGTTTTTACATTGTAGATCAAGTATGCGTTGCGTCTTATAGCCCGAGAGCTGGGTCGGACGACGAAGTCGCCGTTAAATCTGTGATTAGCTCTCCCAACGTGTTCGTAGAGGCAGGAAGACGTTATTCTAATGAGGGATCAATGTGCAGCGTTCATTTCGTTTCCGACGAATCTAATCGCGTGTTTGCGGTTGTCACTGACAAATCCTATCCCGCTCGTGTTGCATTTACACTGGTTGAGGAGGTGCAGAGCAAGTTTGTGACAAAGGTAAATGTATGGCTCGGGAAGTCTTGATGCTTCCTTGAATTTTTCTAGTTGAAATGGCCAAAATCAACGCTACGCAAATAGAGTTATATCATCACTTTAACGTTGCATCTATGAAATGAAATGCGACATTTTAGTTGGATATAAATAATTTTGAGTCTGGAAGGTCATTTTGACTTTTCAATTCTATCCTTTGATCGCCGTAAAAATTTTAGCCAGTATTATAGTTTTAGTTTTCATTTTCAGGCATTGTGCGACAATGACAATTAAATAATTTTTTTGTGATCAATAATTTCTATTGTGAGCATTAGTGATCAATAATTATAGAGCAAAAACTAATTAAGCAATCAATAGAGGACTTTTTTGCAATGCCCCAATTTTGACAAATTTGAAATCTTACATGATTGTTTGCTATCAAAACAAATGGTGGACGACGATATCCGGCTTTTCTGTTGTTTAAATATTTTTTTAGAATTAGTGAAACATTAAAATATGCGGAATTGTCATATCGCTGTATCGCTTATTTTGATGATTTTGCTAAGATTGCCTTGTGAAAAACATTGATATGTATGATCATTGCCTGCTGGACTCACAAAAATATTTATTTCAAATAATATACAATTTGTTTGAACTTTTCCATAAAGTTAGAATTCAGTGTAAAAATGAGCTCAAACACTGACTATGCAGTCCTTTTGACAGCTTACTGGTCATTCAGTGTCTTGCTGAAAACTGAAAAGGCACTCAACAATTTAGAATTGCATGTTTCAAAAAGTTTTGGCATCATAATCTCTATAAATTGAATGAAAATTGCCATACGTTTACATATATTCAAATTCACATATAAATATATATCATTAAATGATTTATTTTCATTTATTATTATCCGTGAACTGTAGGTTGGTGACAAGTCACTCACTGCAAAAGAGGGAACTTTAAGTCGAGTAATGAGCAGTACTTTTGCTGAAATTTGCAATAAATATGAGGATGTCAAGAACATCGACAAACTTTCTGCACTTCAAGGTACACAAATGATATAGATTTGAAGAATGAAAATCTAATTCCATATCATCCAATTATAGTGAGGCAATAATTTTGTATTGCAGAAAATGCTAGTTTTATGCACTGGAAAAATAGCGTAGTCAATCTGAAACTTTTTATAGTACTTTTTTAATCTGTATAGTAACATTGAATGATACTTCTACATGAAGTACTTTACATTTTTCTTAAGTTGAAATGTTTCATTTTTCTATTGCATAGGTAAGGTAGACGCAGTGAAGTCGAAGATGGAAGATAACATTGCTCAAATTCTGTCAAATGAAGAAAAGCTTGACAATATTAGTGCAAATGCAGAAAATTTGAATGCACAAGCAAGAGTATTCGAAAAACGGGCAGCCAATGTGAAAAAACAAATGCAATGGAAATCGGTCAAGATGTGGATTTTACTAGCATTAGTTATCATTACTGTTCTAGTGATCATTGTTGTACCATTAGTAGTGATGAATTGAACAAAGCACAAATCGTTTGCTTATGGTTTAGTTAAAGTTGGCAGCTTCGAATGATTTTTCATTTGCAAAATCCTTTCAACAAAATTTAAGGATTAGATTTCATTGTCATTCTGCAGATTTATAATATAATGTTGACTATGTTATTTATTTTGTATTGGCTCTTTTTGTTGCTGACTTGATTCATATAATCATAATTTCAAATATCAGACATTTTTGATGTAACGAAGATGCTAAGCTAGATTGTTCAGCGTATGCACAGCAATGTCATTGAGGGTCATCGCTATGAGATAGTTGCTAGTTATTCCTTGATTGGAAAAAATGTACCTAGCCTATTTGAAATGTAGTTGCAAGACGGGATGCAATCAATTCGTAAATCCAAATAGAATGCTTCTCTCTCTTAAACCAACGTATGAACAAACATACTCTTCATACAGGCCAGAAATTAAAGGAACATCTTTTTTTGCTAAATGCGACTTGTAATACTCCTATTTTCAATGCAGAAAAATTGCTGCACTTAACTAATACGAGAGTTTTCCACTAGCTTTTGTTGAACTAAAAGCAGCAACAAATTGTAATGCTTCTTTGAGATTTGAGCAGCAATATCTGCCTATGCCTGACACTTTGAAATCAATGAAACTCTTTTAGGGTGCAAGGCTATTATGATAAAAAAATTAAGTATACATCTTACTCTACTCATTCAACACTTGTGATTTTAAGTGAATTTTGAGCATAGGGCAGTAAACTTATCCCTTTAATGATAATTTACTTCTTCACTGATGCACAAAAAAAATTTCAATTACATATTCTATGAATTTTATTTGCCAACATTGTGACTTGACAATATGATGTGTTTTGATGGGGATGCAATGTGAAAGTGATAGGCTACCAGTACTCATAGCTATAATGTGATGTGTAAAAAAACTGAAATGTATTTTAAGATTTAGAATTGTTGGCTGATACGTTTTAAACATGGCATTATTCTTTCCAGCGTAAGTTAATATGGAAATATATTTTGGTTGAAAGTTATTTTTGAAAAACACTTGCTGTGCCTAATATATATGCATGTTAATGAAAAAAGTTATATTAACAATTATAAACTCTGAAGAGAAACTAAAAAAGAGGTCTAATTTGAGAAACACAATCCTAAGAAAGTGCCATGCATTGATAAAGTGAAAGTTTAGTAAAAACAGATATGATAATGACGACAAAAAAGAAAAATGTGCAACAAATATGCTGGTGTAACCAAGTACAGAAAAAAGACTGCACCAACAATAGCTCAGCATCATGCCAGAATGACCAACAGAACAATGTATACTGTAGTGGTTGTTGAGAATGATTGAAAATATGAAACATGCAAAGTTTTCATGCAGGTTGTATGGGAATAATCTCAAGAGCTGAACGGAGCCTTCATGAATGTTCAATTTTGTTTTTCATTTATAATAATGTTGCACATTTCAACATAAGAACAGTTTCATAAAATATCCATTACATTCAAGGTAGTGTGAAATTTGGTGAAAATGGAGCAAAGCAAGAAGTTTTAAAACATATATCCTAACATGGAACAATTTTGCTTAATTTAGAAAACTAGTAAATTTTATACCTGTTGATAGAATTTTAGAATATCATTGCATGGTTACAGTGCCAGGATGCAATAATAATGGTGTTAGACTTACTATAAAAAAGACCATGAAATACTTGAATCAACATGTGAGCATTTTTACTTATGGTATTTTCCATTTAACAATAAAAGTGAAAGTGCAGAAATACCTTGAAATATGAATGTTGAATGTAATAATGTATCTGTGCAACATGGCATTTTCATTAATATTTTGCTGAAGATCCGGCAGCCTACTCGGTAGTATTCCAGTGTAGATGGGAGTAATGGATAACTTCATAAATGTTGCCAAATATCCTTAGGAAGGATGATTCAGGATAAAGTACATGTAACACACTTTTTTCATGTATTTTATGCTTGAAGTTCACACAAGATTTTTTATCCTTAAAAGGAATGACAATGCTTTTATGGCTTTATCTATTACAACTCATATTAAAAGCTGTAGAGATGGTTTGAATGAAAGTGGGAAAGTGTCAATTATCATTAGGATATATATATTTATTCTGCAGATGCTCAGAGTGTAGTATCTCCTTTAGACTATGTTTTCATTTTCAAAGGAGATTGTTAATAGGGTTGTACCCTATTGTTAGGAATTAACTACCCTAGGGGCTAATTCCATTTTTGTAGCTGCAGTGAGTTTTTATTGAAGTATTTCTGACTTTTCAAGTTAATTGACTGCACAGATGCCAGTAAGATTATATATTTTATTGTGTTGATAAAGTTAGCTCACTTCTATTAACACAATTAGTACGTGATAAATATGCACATATCTGTCACAGTTTCTAACACCTATTACCTCTGCCAGTATTTACAAGCTTTATCTTACGATCAACTTTTACCATTCTTTCCGCATTAGATATGATGCATTTCTGAAGCATCATGTAAATTCCACTTTCAGGGACATTGTGAATCTTTTGCTGCTTTACATTGTAAGAGTTACGATACTACTCTAGAATTATTTTGATATAAATTGTCATTCATTTCAAGCTTTTTTCTTTGAAATTCTTCCTTCAAAAGGATTCATAGCAAATCCAGTAGAGCTATCTTTCATGAAGTGACTCACTATAAAAAATTTGCATTACATTCTACAAAGTGAGCATTTAAGTTTTTTTAGCAATAATAACCACATTCTTTTATAGAATTTTTACATTTCAAAGGACAGCGGACGCATTGGCCATTTTATAACAGATAAGGTTCAATTTATTAAAAGCTGAAAGATTTAAGATTGTCGTTTAATTGAATGTTAAACTGGGTATTAAGTCAATCCATGCATCTTAGCTTCATTTTCACCATTCTCACATACGAGTAGATTTAAAAAGGACCCTTTCAAATGATCTACAAAAATTTATACATACATGCGTGTGCTTCTAAAAAAACATCAAAATATTTTTCTCAATTTTACGCTCGTAAAACACATCAGCTGACTTATCATCCCGAAAAATGAAAACTTTGAAATAAGTAAAAAAATATGGCATCGTTTAAGCATCCATGGAATTACCATGACAGAGAATGCAAAGCAAAATCTGCAGATTATTAGCTTTTAATTTTTTATATAGGTAGATTTAATTCCTGATCGAGTGCCTTCTCGCCAAGGTAAATTTTGCATAATTTTCCATGTACACCAAAGTTTCAATGGAATTGTAAGAGGCTGAAAAATTTATGAAAAATTAAAATCAATTGTATGCAAAATATTCGTGGCATTATGCCTATGATTAAATATGTCAATCAGTGCTATTAAAAAGAAAAATTGTTAATTTTTCCCCCATATTTTGTTCATAAAATAAAAATGTAATTTCTATATTTGCAATTGGCATTCAAATTTGATTCTAAATATATTCATTGAAAGAATATGAATGAAAAATGAATGTTGATGGAAGTTGTGGAATAAAACATTAAAAGTCAATATAAAATAGCACAACCAATATAATGAAGTGAGGCATTAAAATCTCTCACTTTAAGGCTTTTTCGGAAAATAGTGCTTTCTGCAAATGAAGTTGCAAGCCTTCTGGTATCCCAACCACGGGAACTCAGCCTACAGAGAAGGACGAGGTCAAAATAAATATAAACGTGACTTATCAACCCCATCAACTTTTTGTGATTTCGCCTATTAACTTAAGACTTTCTGTCAGTGTAATTGGCAATAACAACTGCATAGTAGAAAATTAAAAAGAAATAGAAGTTTGCAAAAAAGTTAGAATTTAATAAAAATGAAGGCAAGAGTCCAATAATGAAAGCATTGCAACATAATCACCTTACATTGATGATTGTGCGACTCTCTTTTCTGCAGAATCTAGTAAACTACTGAAGCCAAGTCTCAGACTAACTACGAAGCGATTTTTGCTTCCGCGGAGTATCTGAATTACGGGTGACATGAGAGGCATCTTTGATGGTTGGAGTCTATAACAAGCACACCATGTCGATCCTAGGAAGGCGACAGTCATGAATTCATGAACCGCGACTGCAATGGGCAAATCAGATGGCTTAATATCTGGTCTTATAAAAGATGCTTGGAAAGTTTCCATACTGTTTCTTTATGTAAGTTTTTTAGCCTTACTTGAAATTCAACTCTCTCGTAGGATGTACAAACTTGAAATTCGTGACGGTAGATTCAGGTATGTATGCAACTGATCTAGATAATTCGATTTAATTCGACTTTAATGATGAGTCGAGAAAAGTTCATTCTGCAGCGTCCAAAATCTAGGCATTAATCTCCAGAACAAGTTTTAGGAAGTCTCAGTTGCTTTCAATCTTAAGCATCAATAAAAACCTTTACTTCATTCCTATTACCACATGCTTTAAATCATGAGATCTTGTCCAATCTCTTTAGAACTTACTAAAATCCACACAAGTTTTAGCTTTCTCTGAACTATCTCAAAATCCAGATTAAAATGCCAACCGTTTCATTCGCATTTGTGTTGGATATCATTGCCGTAGCGAATCATATCATCATATGCTTAAAGTAAATGTCAATATATGGCATGACCCCTATGTTCTCATGCTGTTAATCAATATATCTTTAGCAATGTATTTGACAAATCTAAAATTAGGTTTAGAAATTTTATCTTGTGCAACGAAATCTGAACCACCCAAAAGATGGACACAACGGTAATACATAATCTAATTTTAGCTTAGAGAAATTGAAGCAAAGAGAATAAGGAAATATCTTTCATGCACCCAGTGTTGAAAACACTTAAAGTACTAGCATCTGATTTTGACCATTAAAAAATCTTCCAATCTAAAAATTAGGTTTCTAAGCTATAATAATACATGAAATAAAACGTATCAACTCAAATAATTGAATAAACGATTCCAACATCACAAGCATCAACTATTGCTGTTTTACTATTACTGCTAATGTGGTGTGCTTCTATTCAAACACTTACATTCCACTTGCAAGTATTGAGGAAGCCATTTCATCTGCACTATATATAAAATATTTAGCCCTACTTGAATTCTACTTTTTGCGGTAGAGACAATGAGAGGCGTTCTTGAAAGTTTACTTCGAAGCATATTTATATTATTCTCAAAAAAATTGGCTGCCCTTTGTAGGTCTTGCAAAAACTGCATCATGATGACAATCTAGCAACAGCTGCTTATTCAATAGTGCTCAATTTGTTATTGTAAGGATCTAATTTCCAAATCTCACATATATAATCAGCAACACAAGGTAAACCAAAAACACAAGAGAAATACACACTTAATTTAGTATATTAGAACCTACTTCATGTGTTGCCAAGAATGAATCTCGCAACACACCACAAAAGATATAATGAGCACAATTCTCTGAAAGAATCGTACACGAATCATAACATTTTATGACAAAATAATCACGGTTCAATAGCAAATCGCACGGCAACATATTAGATCCTGACAGTTATTTATGGTGAAGTAAGCTCTAGGTTGTATTTGATGAGGAATTTCAAGTAAATGCGGAACATCAATTTACGTTGATTGTGTCCCTGCCCTTCAAACACACCGCCCGCTACAACTAGAGAACAAATAATTTGGTGAAATTGCAGGACTTGTGCCAGTTTCTCAATATATATTGTTTAGCACTAAAAAAAATGCTGCAGTAAACGTTGAACGTAACAAGTATGCTTTTCATGAATTATTGAATTTATTCGGGGTCTCGACTGGTACTTGAAGTGCAAGCACTCTCAAGAGCGTTTCTCACTCAAACTATCACTTTTGTCAATAATTATCATCAGTTACTTATGCTAACATTATATCGAGTTATATCAATACTAAATATTTTTATTTGAATTCTAGACAGCTATCACAATCAATGCAAAATTATGAACAATTCAGTAATTAGCAATTGTCTACATTAGTGTACACATAAAACTTAAGACCCAAAGATTCGAAATCATTTTCTGTTGACTTAACATTAATTTTTCCTCTGTGCCACATACTGACAGCACCAGGATCCCCATCAAGCTCTTGAACCCAGCCAAATCTAATCTGAAAAGGACCACAAAATTGATCTTTGTCTTGCATTCGGCTAAGGCAAATCATAGGATTTCCGAGGCGAACCGCTCTGTGTGCTGCATCAATTAGACCTCCTGCTGATTCAATTCCTTTTGTTTCTAGCAGCCAATCAATCATTAAGTTGTCCAACACTGCATCTACTGAGCTCTATAAATACAGATGCACATAGTTTTATTAGAACATAAACAATTATGTATCTCGTAACTGCATATTGCTAGAATATTCTGATAGTTACGATAATTTTAACATTTCAATTTATCAATTTTTTAAAACACAATACATGTATACAGTTTTGGAATTGATGGCACTGAAAATTATCATTCCTCAAAATTTTCAAACAATCCATATATTATAAATCTGACATGCTGACATCTCAAGGTAAAGCTATAAATTATTTTGTAAAACACATTCTTGGAACTATTGCTGTAAAAAATAGGCTTAAAATGAGCAACTGTGGCAAACAATTAAAAAGTATCGAACTTTACAAATACTGTCATAGAACAAACTCTACGCAAATATAAAGAAAGCAAATCACATTCACCTTGATTTGACTAGAACCAAACTAAGTCAATTCAAACAAGTCCAGAATCAAGTTACATCAAGTCAACGTCATATGAGTTATGGTAATAATAAACTTTTATAAACTTACAAAAAAAATGGCAGAAGCATAGACTACAAATTAAAATGACCTGTTCCAAGTCTTCCATGCATGCAAGGTCCTTTTTATGCTCAAATCTAAGCTGTCCACTAGATAACTGATCTTTTACCAGTGGATTTGACTTTGCTACTTCCATCGCAGCTTCAATAGCCTTAGCATCTGAATCAACCACTAGGATAAAACTTCTTGTATCTCTGTGCAAATAATAGATGAAAAGACAAAATCAGAATTCATCAGGTATTAGCTTATTGCTAGACTACCTATTGCTGAGTATGCAGATAAAATTGCAATTGCAATGAGTGAAATTTTTGTTCAAAATTTAGATCAATGTGTTAAAATAGTTTAAACAGTGATACGTTGAAGAATATATCATCATATTGATGTAATGAAACATAATAAATGCCACAAAAAGTGTGAGATAGCCTACAACATAAATTTTTAAAGTAAACTACTATAAAAATTAGTTAGTGCACCATGTCTCTAAAATATTTGTTTTGTCTTAAAAATTTTCCAATTTTTCATGTGCTTGAGTTACGGAAGTCACACCGTACATCATTAATTATCTATATGTAAGCTACTAAATTGATATTTTATGATGATTCCAGATTTTTACAGGTGAGTAACTTGAATTTTTATTTAAAAATTATATTTGAAAGAATCATAACATTTAAAACATTGAGACTCGATATTCGAAGCATATGCATCATCAAAAGAGCGAAAATTTTCCATGTTTTCAGCAATTTTATAAATATTTTCATCAAATAAAGAAATATTTAACCTAAAAAATAAATGTTCAATAGCAATACAAAATAACATTGGTAATTTTTATTGCATGAAAAACATTAGCTTTTGTAAATTGTCAGTAAGCACGGGTAGATTAAAAAAAGGATATATATAAAATAAGAATTTAAAAGTTTTTCCCCTAAATCTTTGTGTTTGAACAACTTCAGGCCAAAATATGAAAGAAAAGAGGTTTGACTTCATCCGATTCACATAAGCTTTTGATGATAATATATATCAAATTTATAGGACAACATTTTGATTATTATTTAGCAATCTTCCATGTACACATGACATACATTGCTTCTAATTTATATGTACTTTTATAAGCTAAAATCTTAAATCTCAAATAGCATCACCTGTAAGAAATTGAAAGGATTTTTAGAGCGTTTACTTAGAGTCATCATCAATGATTTAGCACAAGAAAAAAATGTAGGCATTGTTATTGTATACCTTGTGCCATATTTATCTGCGCTTAAACGGATTGGTAAATCATTTCTTGCGCCAAGTATCAGCAACTGATCTGAAGGCTGAATATGTTCTTTTAAGAATGGGAGAACGGAATCGTATGGAAAGGACTCAATCTGTCGTTTTGCATATTCAGGGTGAAATGAACATACATTAATTGTTATTTTAAGATAATGAACATATTAAATCAGCTAATATAGCTATTTGCATTCAAACACAATATAATATTCATATTCAATAAATTGTTATCTTAATTTAAAATATGCCTGAAAAGAAGACTGAGCGTTTGATTCGTCATTCAATATTTGACCAGATCGAAATGAAATTTCACGCTTGTAGGGGGCTATGACGAAGCCTTTAAATAATTTCACTTGAATGAGCAGCACTAGACACCATAAAGCCATATTCTATCAGTGCTATAATTCGATGTGGAATACTTCGTGTTGATTTTGTCATGAGCTGGCGCGTCAATTTTGACAATAGTTCATGAAGGACAAAAGTATCGAATAAACGCAACTTATTTCTATTAAACTCTAATCAAAATAAATTATTATTAATCAATTATAATTGATTTAAAGTGTATATATTCGTTATAATTCAATTATTTGATATGCATAGAAGCACCACAGAAGCAGCTATTAGTTACTATTATCATACAGGACTAGTAAAGCATGCAGCTCATGTACGGTATCGCTAGCGCTTTCATCCTTTCAGCTGTCACTTGCTCCGCATTTGTGGCGCCGCCTGCCTCAATTAATGCAATCGCTCATACCTCGAGAAGAGTAGTCGAGAGTTGCATTGTTGTTGAAGGAAGAGGCGACCGCAGGACAAAACGTGGGAAGAGACGTTAGTGTTGTATTTCAGTGTGTCCTTCATTTTTATTCTCGGCATTTTATTTTTAAATTTTTAGTTCAAATATGAATGTCATCCATTTTTTGCAAGATCAAACCACCATAAAAAAATTAAGTGTTACTTTTCTAACCTGTAGCAAACTAGTTGTTATCTTAGCATTAGCGATTGTATTTTCTCATCAAGTTTTCTGATATCTCAAGTGTCCGTGCTTCGTAAGGAAAAAATTATGGTGCTTCTCGTTCGCAGATGATTATTTAAACTCATATCTTTAGTTCATTCTAGTAAAGGCTCAATCATTGTCAAGAAGAAAAATTTTCGGAATTTTTTCACCTCGCTTCGCGACATTAAAATATTAAATTTAATTTTTATTGCAATATTTTTAAATTAGTTTATTTCACCTCTATGCATATTCAGCGTTTCAATTCTTTTCACATACAATGCATGAACAAAAATTCAATTTTGAATTCAATTATATAAGTTCATCGGCTAAACTTTGGATTTGAATATTTTCCGAATGAAAAACTGCGATAAGAAAGAAATCAGTTGGGAGACTTCTACCACAAAAAAATGCATTGTTTATTAACATGAGGATCATACTTCTTTCGGATATTGCCATAATTTATGAATATTTGTAGATAGACCAATTATTTATATTCTGCATACTCCTGTTAATTAATATATTTATATTATTCCTTAGTGACGCTTGAAACTAATTAAATAATATTATGCTATAAGTCCATTTCGACTGGAGTTGTTTGCAAGCAAAACTTATTTGTGAATCGATTTTGAAATGCTCGATAGTTTACCCATCTCTCTACTAAATTCTAGAAGTCCTAATTTTATGGTAATTGGATTAGCCATGAATTTGCTAGTAAAGAAATATTTCCTTACTCTAGGTCATTTTCTGTTAAATATTACAGGCAAGCACTCGAATGGAAACAGCCGCCCAAAGCTCTGCAAACAAGGGAAAAGCAATGATAATTCGGAATAATTGAAGAATTCTATGAAAAATGAATGTGCTTTTTAATGAAACTACATTTGCAACTACCATACATTATTATTTTATTAGACATATTTGCTCCAAGTTTTTATTGCAAACAGTGCTGTATTTTGAACCTAACGAGGTCCTAATTTACTTGCTTTTGAAACTGTTCTTCCAATCACATTTTAGTGACAATGGAATAATGTGCCTAATTTCAAGAGATAAGTTATAAATAGTAGAATTTTCTTTTGAATAGAGTATGCTAATTTGGAATTTTTGAACATAAGCTCTAGTAGCTACTAAGCAAAATATGACTTGATTTCGGCAGATAACTATTTCGGTACTGCGTGATTGCTTAAAGAGGCTTTGAATTTGTGATTGATGTTACATTTATTATTTTCTGGAATATTTTTTACATTGCGTAGGTGCAATCTAGCATTTGCAGTCCCACTGGGGGAACAATCATATAAGCTGTTTTACTATCATTTTACCTAGAAGCTGCCATGAAATTATTCCCAAAAATCTTCTTTACAAATAATTCATGCATTACATAAAGTAATTCTTTCAAAATATTAAAGTAATTCTTTCAAAATATTGCTAATAATTTGTTCTTTTCCTCTATAATTCAGCTGTTTTTACTGGAGTTGCTAAAAACTCATCCTCTCTTTCAAACCACGTAACATTCTTAAACCAAAAATTGACTGCAATATTACTCGAAGGACTCGAGTTATCTCCATATGAACGCACTTCATGATGCCAAAAAACCGGTAAATATAAAACCTCTCCTGGCTGTAAAACCACTTTATACGGTTTCAATCCTTTAAATAAGGGGTGTTTTACATAATCCGGCTGGTTTAAATTGACACTAGAGCTGAATACAGCTTTTTTTGAGCCGGCTATTTCTTTACGATTAAATATTCCAGGATATTCATATTCTAGTAATCCTTTTCGTCGAGCAATGTAATAAAGTCGACCCATATCATTCGGTGGGAAAAGAGTCAATTCTTTGGTGCCCCGAATTTGACAAAGAAGATTTTCGTAATCGTCATAGTGCAATACCTGCATATTCATAAGAATTGTCAACATAATGGAATATCTTCATAAAGTTCAGATCAAAAAGTAATTTAAAATCGTCCATATCGAGTAACTTTCATTTAAATTATATAATTTCTGTAAAGAAAACCATGTAAATGAATATTTATGCATCATAATAAACTAATTTTATTTGTAAAAGTCTTAGCAATATGGAATTTATATCAGCCTGTCTGTCTGTCAAATCGAATTAAATTCTTTCTTAAAAAGTCACAATGAATCTCACCGCTAAGTTTGAAGTAAGCCAATTCCGCCATTATAGCACACATAGCAAAAAAATAAATGATAAAGAAAAAATTAATAATTTGTAAAAAACTAAAACAAATGAATGACTAAAAAACTAATAAAAATTTTAAATATGCATATATGCTACGTTACGTAGACCATAGACGAAAAATTGTGAATCTTATGTACCTGTGGTTCCACCCTTGCTAATCCATAAATTTGAAACAAGAAGTTCTAAAGGCGTATCAAATATTTCCTTTGGTAATGGTATCATACTGCCCACTTTACCCCCCAAATATTGATCAACTGCCTGGTATCTACGTAGAAAAGACAATGCATAAATGATATATTGTAACGACCTTGTTTCATTGTTACATAGAGGCATGTAGGAACCCCCCTCCCCCCTTATAGTACCGTAGCATGGTTGTATCGTTATTCCGAGCTACAGCTAATTTTTTGATTTTCAGACTAACTCTTCATACTTAATATTTGAATAAGTTTTTAATAATCACCCTAGTAAATTTATTTTTTCTTCAATCGACATACATTTTTTCCTACGAAATATATATCTAGTTCTCTACCCTACTACAATAACTCACATAGCATGGTATACTTTCTTTTTTTATGTATACTGATAGATATAGAGGCCAAAACACAATTGATATGATAGTCAAAATTTTATATAAACTTGGCAGAAATTGTACGTTGACAAAGATGGAATTATCTTATTTGAATCTAACTAGTAATATAAAAAAATTAATATGAAAACTTTGAAAATGGATTCTTCTACGGTAAATAATTAAAGGTACAAATTAAGTTTATAAATGCATATATGAAATTCAGAATATATCTATACAGATATATCTCAGAGAGTGCTTTTCAATGTTCATCCAAATATTCTAACTTTCTGATTAGCAATTGTAGGAATTTGTGGATTTCATATATTTGAGTAAAAAGTACTTAAAAATATTACCTCTGATACAACATTTGCATTCAAAAGAAAAAGCTACAAGCTAGCTCCTTTTTCATTGCATCGATTAACAACCAAAATTGAATATGATTTTACATTGTAACTCTTAGTCCAGTTCTTTTGGAAAATCAAGTATCAAGTTCAAATTCGAAAAGTCAAAATCATTCTGATCCCATTCGCGTTAATAATAGAAAATAAAAATATTTGTTTTAAAGGCTTA
This sequence comes from Vaucheria bursata, assembly GCA_032358265.1. Classification (NCBI taxonomy): domain Eukaryota; class Xanthophyceae; order Vaucheriales; family Vaucheriaceae; genus Vaucheria; species Vaucheria bursata. The sequence continues at coordinate 8,925 of JAULBW010000081.1, read as the reverse complement.
CTCTATGTAGAAAGTTTCCGTGATATTTGCCTCCATAAGTTTAACATAGTCCTTAAAGTGCATGGTTGTTTCTGAAATAAAAAACTCTAACTGTCAAGACTACCACGTTTACAAAAATCAAAGCACATAGAATAGATTGTTCAAGTAAATTGATTATGGCAGTGGTGATAATATCAGATCTTTGAGATTTAACATATATAAGTATGCATATAACTTTTTTATTTAAAATTTTACCTACAGGTCGAACTAAAATTTCTTCACCAGGGTACCCCCACAATTCTCCCGATTCTGGACCATCAAATCGACCATTTTCGCTTACCGAAACTTTAACAAGTGATTCGCCAAATCGGTTGGATAAATTATTCCATGACCAATCCTCGTGAGGCGCAAAATCCTTCTGAAAATTGGTGATGACTACTGGAAGATTTTTGATAACATAGTCATTATAGAACTGGATTCCTGATTCAATGCTGATCTACGCATAAAATAATGAAAAGGCAACATGAAATATATCAGTTATTTTACTCGGAAATGAATCAGATAACTAATCAGTCTACTGATTAACCGATAATCAAACGCACGATCTAAGCAAAATTGCAATCATATATACTTTATAAAATAAAATTTCACACTCTGTGAGCGCTCTGCAGCAAATACTTTTCAACCATCTAAATGTTATAAGTTGATACAAAAGAGATATTTACTAGATCAAAACTTTCAGACTGGATATGTCTAATAAAAAAAAGTTTGGAGCCATTTCAAAAAGACCAAGTTTTTGAAGTATCTATATGCTAATCAAAGACTATGAGGATTTGTATCCCATAAGAACATAAAATAAAAATCAAACCTTTGTTTGGAATGGAGACTATACTTTTTTTATTCAATATAGTTGTCCAAATAAATGAAGAGACAGAGAAGTATAAATTTTAATCCAAGATTTTAAATTCAACCCAACAAAAACACTGAATGCATGTTGAGCTATTCTAAACTTAAGAAACATCAAAATAACGTACCCTAGGAATATCTTTATACCCCTTGTTACCCAATTTTCCATCTAGGAACTTTGATATTTTTGTAGATATTTTTTCCTTTTTTCCATCACTAGGACCAGTTTGTAAATTCGTATCGTTCGTTACTACACGAGCTCGTTCGGACCACATTTCTGCACTTTTGAGCTCTTTCTTGCAGTGATCCAGGGCACTTTGAGCCTCTTCCAAAGGCAGCGCTTGCGTAAAATGATACAATACTTCATCCGTATTTAATCCACACGCATATAACGATGCTGCGTTTAGTACTCCTATAATAAATAAGGACCTTTTAGTCTAAAGTATTTAAAATAATGAAATGATACAAGTAAGTTGATAGTTTTGTAAAAATCAAATATTGACACAGCAAATTCCGAATACATATAATTTACTTGTTTGCTCTAATAGAAAACATAGGCTCTAGATAGAGCACAAATGCTTTTTCAATCAAAGGGGGGCATGGCACTAATAAAAAAGCTGCAGTAAATAATTCCTCATTTGTATTATCCCAAACTCCACAATGAGAAAAAGAGCTTTTTCTATGGATGGAAGAGTTTATTGAGTTATAATTTCACATGAAAATATGAAACTAATGCAAAATAATTATATAATATAAAAGTGCTACCTGTTCCAGAAAGAACCTTTGCCAAATGTAAATGAGCTTTTTTGTTGTTAGCATCTGCCTTTATTGCTTGTCTATACGAATCAGCAGCAAGTACATTATCTCGTAGCATTTCTAAAGTGATCCCATAGGTAAAAAGAATATCAGACAGCTCTTCTCCAGTTTTATTCCCATGTTTTATTGCTTCATCAAAGGCAGATGCGGCATGTTCAAACTGTTGGATTCCTGAAAACAATAGAATTGATGACAATTTTATGGCTTTTACTAATATTTACTATTGAGTTTTTATAGAACGATTGAGGAGTTTATTTTTTGAATAGTCAAAAACACAATTAGATAAATATGTAAGCGAAAAAAATTTTTCATTTTCACACAGACCGGCTGAATGCCATTAAAAATACTTCAAAAACTTTGTTATTTGATTTGTTTCCCACTGTATAGTAAATTAATAGCATATATATGTAAAATATCATCACAATAGAATTCTTACCAAAATTTACAAAAATAAAATATCGTTATATTTCAAGAATTTAAATTTAATTAAAATATTTGCTTCTCATTGTATAGTAAATTGCCAGTTCTAATAATAATTATCTCAAAGAAACTCGTTTATGTATTCCGAAACTTTAAAAATAAAAATATCATTGAATTTTCGTTTTATACTTTAAGGATTAAGTCAGGGTTTTGCTTTAAAGGCACATCCACTTTTCGGATACCTAGTAAGAACAAAAATTCATGGCTTTCGTTGAACTGGTAGAACAGCTAGTTAAAACTTATTGTTGAACGGATTTGAGAATAATCATGTTCACAGAAATATTTCAACCTTGCATGATGGAAACAGCATATTTTTAATGCCCAGAAAACCTGGTCAATAAAATAAAAATTTCAAGTTTTATAAAAAAGTGCATATATCAAAAATACTTGAGTTGAAAATTGGCAAAGTGTGCATTTTGAAAATAGCCCAAAAGTAATGAATTAGTAGATTGTACCTAGGTATATTTTTCCTACCACAGCCATATCTAATGATGGATTTAGCCTCTTTGCCGTCGAAAACTGGAAGTGGGCATCGTCACTCAAACCTTTAGCAGCGCTTCGTGCACCAAGATCAAACCATAGATATGCATTCGAAGAATCAAGCTCTAATGAACGCTCCAACATTTTATCTGCCTTGACGTAATCTCCAAGAGCCACTGAGACTCGCGCGGCAATTCTCAAGTATTCGCCATTACTTGGATTTAATTCAATAGCACGATCTATACTACCTGAGGCTTCGGAAAATCGTGACTGGTGAATGAGTAATTTCGCAAGAGCAGAATGTGCGAATTCGAAGCTTTCATCAATATCATCAATGCATAGTCTGTACAATTTTTCAGCTTCCTTCAAATCGCCAAGGTTGGCCCTAGTACGTCCTAATAGCACAAGACTATGGCAAGAATGCGATGAAATTGAACGTAAAACACTCTCAGCTTCATTGAATTGGTTGCGGTCAAACAAAATCTGCGCGTCACGCTCTATTTCTGGAGAACTGCATTCAAATCGAAGCAAGCTGCAGAGTACGTAGAATAGAATAAATCGAAAAGGTGACATCGCTCAAAGAAAATATATCATATCATCATATTTAGCACCTAATTAAAATTTTTATGATTTAATGCAACATAGCAGTATGTCGTTATTTGATGGATGGTTATAACAATAACATATATGTTATAGATCTTGTTACTAGAAGTTTAGCTAATAAAACAACTATTTCGATGTTACTGAAGGGGGGGTAATTCCGACGCTGAGGGATGGGCACATAATTGGTTAGCTAAACAATAAAGGCGGCAATTTATGGCATGAGAAAAAAATGTAAGGATGCAAAACTCTGGTACAAATTCCCTGGAACGGTAAAAGGTTGTGAATTGAAACTTTGCAAACAAGTCAGTATAAGACTTTAAGTCAGATGTAAAGATTGAAAAAATTGTGCAATACCATTGGACAATACAAGGCATTCAATCTTTATGTCTTTCCAGCGATCTGGAGTTCATAAATCTGACCTGTAGAGAAGAATCAATTTTGTATCTTTACTTCAAGCCCCCTACATTCTGCATTACAATGCTCCAACTTGGTACAGCTGTAAATTTCTGAATAGTAAACCTTGAAATATGTGAAAGTAGTAGACATTCTCTAGCTCTACCAGCAAAGTGAAAAACATTTAGCTATATAAGTTTAAGAGTGGTGCTTATCTAGTTAGATATGACACAACTCTCAAACAAACCTCAAAATAAAAATCAAATGTAGCCCAAATTCCTAGTGGTAGTAGAAAGTCGGTGGTTTAGAGTGGAAACAATGTAATGCAACTAAATAAAGATAAAGTTAAATGCTTAAAAAATTAATATATTCAAAAATTAACAAGAGTGTTTGAAAGGTTTTTGACAAAGTAATAAATTAAGTGCTCTGGATGGTCACATCACAAAGCAAGTTCTTTACCTATATATAGAAAGAGGAATAAATGTATTGTAACTGAATGAGGAAAGCAGTCTATCCATCAGTTTCTTTATTTATACAACATTTAAAAATCAATGTACCTTTATAAATGCCTTCTGTAAAGTCTCACTAAATGAGATACTCAAGTAAGGAAATTGAACTTGAACTAAAAAATGTGCTCTTGGGAAAAAAACTGGCAATTCTTTTGCCCCAATGAGAAAAAGTCCTACCGCCTCTATAGAATTTTAACTTTTATCCAAAAACATGAGCACCCAAAGTTAGTTGCTGTCAGTTTTATTTTACCAAAAAATCTCTTTTGAAGGATTAGAGTAAAAGATAAGCTAAAAAGTTCACAGAGTGTTGATCCTACATCTCAAATCAACAAAAAGCCAGTAGGAAAGGGTTTGGGACATCCAACCTGTTTTAGCTTCTACACAATCTACTATAAAATAGCACAAATTAGAATAAAAAAGAACATGAAGTCAAAAGGTATGAAAATATAAAGTAGGATAGCCAACAAATTATACAGAGATATAAGTTGCCAAAATTGAAATATGACAAAAAAAGTAATCACAATAGAGAACCAGTGCATAAGACCAAGAAAGATAAAAAAGTCAGTAGAAAAAAGTTCCCAGGAAACCAAAGCAATAACAAAAATAAGAAATATTTTGAAGGCTTAGTACTGGGTACATATTCTATGAATAAGAATAGAAAAAATGGCACTATGAAGCTATGATTACAGTACAGCAAGGCAAGATAAAAAGTATAACAAGCAAGCAAAAGAAAAAAGAATAAGTGAGAAAGACATATATAATATCATTGGCAAAGCATAAAAGTGCAACCTTAAACCGGCATGTGAGACTCTAAACTCTACACAATATTGCTCTCTAGGAGGAAAATTCATGAGAAAAAATTAAAATTTTTATAGTGATAATGAAATTACATTAAGAGCAATTTAGTTGTTCGATATTATGGTGCAATGAAAAACGTATTTTCAAATGAAAACACATTTCCAACATTTCAGATGTCTCCACTGTATTCAATTAAATACAACATACCATAGCAAAAAGTTGAACATCAAATTAAGAAGTATTTAAAAATGTTACAAAAAATAGTATTTTTGAGGTAAGTGTTAGGAATTAAATCCCTTAGAGATTAACTCTATTTTTATAGCTGCAGTCAGTTTTCATTTATGACATTCTAAATAAATTGGCTGCACAGATGCCAGTAGGGTTACATACTTTGTTGTGTTGATAGGATTAGCTCACTTCTATCAACACAATTAGTGCATGATAAATATACACATTTCTGTCACAGTTTCTTGTGCTTAGTTGTATTTCATGTTTCTAACAGTAAGGTATAAGTTGTAAGGTTTTGAGTTATAGATTTGAACTTGAGGTACTGGTGATGCAACTATAAAAAACAAATGACATTTCAGGAAAATAATTTACAGAAGTATGCAGAGATCTGGACAATTTCAGCAGTATTTCCTGGATTTTTGGATTGTGTTTTTAATTTTATAAATTTCAGCTGTGAAACTGATGGCTCTAAGGAAAATTTTTTTCATTTGATTCTCATTGCATGTGAATGCAAAGAAATTACCCTAGAAAGCTGATACTGGAATGGTTGATTTAACTTCATTAATCCATATTAGCTGTTTCTCAAATTAAACTCTTTATACTTCCATTAGTTATAACATTATCAACACAAATAACCAGCACTACTTCAATTAAAAATGCAACCATCTTAATTGCTTGCTTTAGCATTAGTAAGAGCACATTTATAAACCATTCATAGTTAAATCTATATACCTCTTTGTCCATCTAACTGATTTCATGATTTAAAAGCTCTCTTTTTCAAATTAATAATCACATCAACTAGATGGTCAAATATGCACTTAATTACTGCAGTATTTCCTAACAAAATATTTTGTTATTGTCCCTATATAATGCATTGCCATGGTAGTAATCAATCTGGTATTTGTCAATAAACATTTGATCTAAAGATTGATTGAAATTTAACTTTTTGAAATGTGAAAGTTTAATTGAAAATAGACTAGGGAGCTTAATGTCATTTTCTGACTTTTCAATATTTTCAATAATCCTAGCTACTTTGAAAAACTAGTGTTTCAATGAATAATGAACATTTTTAATTGAGTACCATTTTACTTTAAAGTATTGTAGCTAAGAATGATTATATTTGAGCAATGTATACAAAAAGCATGACTGAAGAGTGATTATACTTGGGCAATTGTTATGAATATGTTTACAAATAAAACTCAGGGCTAAAAACAAAGAGTATACTTACACAGACATAAATTGTGTTACTGGAAGTGAACATACTTTACAGCAATATACAAATCCTAAACTTAACCTGTCACCAAATGTCCAGCAATGACTCGTCATAAGCTTAGAATTCCAATATGCAGAACAATGACTCACCGTGAACTTAGAATTACAATATGCAGAATAATGACTTGGCATAGAACAGAATTCCACAGCTATAACATGAATTTAACCGTTAATGAGTTAATGTTAGGAATTAACTTCCTAAAGTACTATTTTTGTTTGTAGCTGCGGTACGATTCAGAGATTTTTGTAATTATACAATTCAAGAGGATTTGTACGATTCTGATTTGAGGAGAGTCATTTTGGTAGAAGTTCAAGGAGAGTCATACATTTATCAGCTTACATATATTTTGTGTTGATAGAATGTTCTCACTTCTATCAACACAAATATTTTAATGCGACATATATATACCAATTATTGTCCGTTTTTTTATGTTTTAACTACGGCGTTCCAAATAGTTAATTCCTAACAACAATGTATACCAAAAACATGAGTCAAGACTGATTTAGAAAACCATGGCTAAGCAAAAATTTGTAATTTTCAGCAGAACCTGCTTAAATGTAATTGATTGAAAAAAATGATTGGATATTTTTAAAAAATTTTCCATGTATACACATCTTATGTGCAGTAAAGAAGCTAGAAATATTATCCCCACGAATTGTACTTGACCTAATATCCAGAGTGATCAATATAACTTTATGTTGAAAAGCTTAGATTCTATGATATTTCATTTTAGAGTAACTTTTTTTGGCAATATGTAAATCTTGTCATTGTGTTTACTGGTCTTTTAAGTACTGGTAAATTTTAGAACTATAGCAAATGGAAAAAATAAATAAATATCAGTTGTCATGCTATAAAATGAAAACTGAAAGTGTAAATCTCATTGGGAATCAAAGTCTGAGTAGAAACAGGCTAGTAGCATTTATATAATCTTTATTTGAACACTCTTTATATAATACAAGCAAATATTTAAATGGCATGTAAATTATAAGTGTACAATACAAGTAACTTGAATTACCTCTTGATTGTTGACCACTCTACTTTTTCTCACCTAAAAATATATCTTTCATAACTTCAATGGCTCAAGTTGGATAAAAAAAACTTTGGCTGTTACAAACCATTGTAACCAACAGTCATGATTAGAGTAATGCAAAAATGGTAACAAAACTATGGTGACAACAATCCAATTTGTTTACACATTCAATTTTTAAAAAGGTTTTCTATTTGCAAACTAACAAGTCCTACTAATGAAATTATAAAGTTAGCCAAAAAATTTTACGAACATTTTTTTTAGCATTCCCTGACATTAGAAGCTTATTAAGTGATTGACATTTAGAACATTAGCCTTAGCAATAGTTTATAACAAATCATGTGATTGTTGACTCTAATAACCTTATGCACACAGCTGTAGAATTTGTAAAATCTTTAACTTGTGTGATGGCTTCAGCTGGAAAGCCAGAGAGTGGCATCTAAATCCATTTTAGTGAACTTGTCATGTATGGCAATAAAACATGTCAATGAATTACTGGAAAAATTGCAGTTAAGTAGTTTTTGCAACTGCTCAACATGAAAACAGTCAGCATTGTAAGGATTTATTGCCCTTGTACCTTCCAATGCTTAGCTCTTTACTTTTCTGTATTACATTAAGCCCTAGTCGTGTTTCTAAAATTTTCATTTAGTTAAAAAATTAAAGATATTTCTCATCTAGCCCTTGAGGTTACTCTCATAGCACCTGCATGAAAACACGTACAACATTAATGATCTTGTTACAGTATACCACATATTTTTCTTCACAGGAAACTATACTTTCGGCGATTCTAACTATTTTCCTAACATCACTTAGGTAAATTCTAAATCTTTCCGAGGAATATCCAAATAGATGTCTCTGTTAAACTCTTTACGGAATATCCCCATAAATCAATATCTTATCAATGCATGCTCAATATTCTTCCTATGCAAAATCATCTTTCTTACTTCATTCTGTACTCTGTATTACCCTTCTACTTTGCAGAGTTACACTACTGTTATAAGGAGGAGACCCTGCCAATACATCACGCACTAGTACTCAATACATTCATGTGTACTTTAGCTTATTGTTGTTTCTGTTTTGTTCATTGCTTGCTATTGCATGCGTTGGTTTCTGTTGTTTTCTCAGATCTATTATTGCCTAAAATCATCACATTATACGTTGTTCCGATAGATTTACTTGCACTGCGCTGATCTGCTCTTTGCGGTTTGCTTCCTTTATTCATCATTTCTTAGTATACTTCCTTTTGTATCATTTTTTTCTATTTTCAAACTTCGCATCGTGTAAATTGGGCTAAAGTGCATTAGCTCAATTATGATGGATTTGTATATTAATGTGTTAGAAGGATGAAGGAGACGATACAATAATATAATATATTAAGAGGTACCTAAAGTGGGTGAAGTCCGATGTACGGCAGAGGGCAGGCAAACAGCAAA
>JAULBW010000070.1:0-31955 GCA_032358265.1 Vaucheria bursata | reverse complement strand
TTTGTCCCGGTACTGGGAGAATTGGGAACTGTCACTTGATTCCGACCCGTGCGACTATATTGGCTTAAGTCCTAACATAAATTTAAATATGCATTATACTTGGCCTTTGCTGTCATGTTCAACTGCAGCAAACAGTTTAGGCAATTTTCACCCATCATGTTGCACCTGCAACTCAAACTTCTGGCTTTAAACTGATTCATGCCTATTAGTTTATTCAATTTTCTGCACATCTGTGCATTGATACTAACTTACATATTCAAAATATTCAAGTATCTAATCTGAAAATTTCAAATTGGAAGCATGGTAATTTTTTGTTTTTGAATATTTATTTGTGATTAAGGAATTAAGTTGTGCTATAGTTAGGAACTAACCCCTAAGGGAGTTAATTCTATGCTGTAGCTGCGGTACGTTTCTCCTAATGCTATGTTAAAGTTTCAGTTCTGATAATGAGAACAAGTTTCAGTAAGTGATATTTTGTTGTGTTGAAGTTATTTCACTTCTATCAACACAATTTAGGATGCAATAATATTGTAAGAAACATGAAATACAACTAAGCACAAGAAACTGTGACAGAAATGTGTGTATTTATCATGCACTAATTGTGTTGATAGAAGTGAGTTAACTCTATCAACACAGTAAAGTATATAACCCTACCAGCATCTGTACAGCCAATTTACATGGAGCGTCATAAATAAAAACCGACCACAGCTATAAAAATAGAACTAACCCCTAACAGAGTTAATTCCTAACAAATATATATATTCTGTCACAGGCTTCTTGTGTTTATGTTGCATGTTATGTTCCTAACAGTTATGAATGCATGGCTGTCAACAAATGGTAGTTGCCAATTGAACTTAACTCTTGTTATTTGGTACAATATGCTTTATCTCTTTTAGGGCACAATTCTCTTTTTTGACCAGAGAAGTCTAAAATCTTATCCTACTACAGAACTGCGGAAATTCTAGAAGCAAAGGACTGAAGGCTGCTTCAAAAATTCTCCATAGTTTTTCTTATTTGAACATGATTGCTGAATTACAAAAAAATAACGGAGCTAGTGCATTATCTGCTAGCTCTGATAGGTATCCTTTCAAAATTGTTAGTGTAAGACTGGTCTCAATGTGACACATAATGTTTTAAGCTGCCATTCCAAAAATCAGTGCTTCAATAAACGTTAGATCCTATTATTTGATAGCTTGATTACTCTACTCACTCCATTTGCTTGTGCATATGTTTGGCAGTTGAATTTTTGGCGTAACCCAACAATTTCAATTTTTGAAATTTCGATTGTTTGCATATGATAAATTCTTTGTTTAACTGAGAGTTAATCCGAATTGTTCCTCAAGCTGCGGTTTCATCGAATAATTTGCACCAAGAGTCAAATGTTGGCAGTTTACAAGTTTTGTGGTTAGGCACGACTTAATGCAATCGACGATCAATCCCACCATTGAAAGGGTCAATATTTCAGTTTTTCAAAAAAAATACCTACCAAAAGGCTTAAAAAAACAAAGTGGACCCTTTCGTCGATGAGTTTGTTTTTGGAATTTTGTCTGTTTAAACGTTTCGATCGAGTCGTTGACAAACCGTGATTTCATTTTTTAGCGAAGCAAAAATGCAGTACGAAAACATGTGTTAAAATTTATTTTTTCGAAGTGCACAATTGTACTATGCTGATGTTTTCAAATCGGAAGAGGATGAGAAGCCTGCTGCTCTCTTCTGCTAGAGCTTATTGCAGCACCAACTCAGTTGCAGTGCTTCAAAACTGCAAAGAAAAATATTCGAATTCATCAAATTCGGCAAGTAGATTAGGATTAATTGTTGCAGCCACAGTTGCTGGATCCGTTGCAGCAGATTACAACTTTAATCATTGTAGAATTTCTGAATCGTGTGGAATTGTTGGTGTGGTCGGAACTCGCGATGGACATTTTCAGGGAGCTGCACGCGACTTTCTTTTGGAAGGCCTGGCGATACTTAGGAATAGAGGATATGATTCTGCTGGAATCGCAACAATTGATGCGGATAACAATCTTGTAGTGAGCAAATTTGCCAGTCGAGGTACTGCAGCAGATAGCATTGAGCTGCTTAAGAATAACAGCGACGCGCATGGTGGCCATATTGTCGGAATTGCACACACTCGGTAAAAATTTTCTTCAATAATATCTAATTTTACAATAGATTTGTTCCTATTTCAGCATTTTGATTTTGAAAATCCGGAATGTTCAAATTCATATTTTCCGACGCATTTAGCGAAATGGCTCCACTTTTACCAAATAATTCTATGGACTGATATCAATTTTTTTTAATTTATGCAATTTATTGCTTTTATTTTTTAGTTTTTGATTGCCTCATTACATTAATTTTTTTCTGATATCGCAACTAAATGCCCTAGCATTATACATTCTATAGATAGATAGATAGGCGAATACATAAATAGGTACATGTAAATTTATATTTTTCAATGCCACTTGAAATTTTAGCAAAGATCAAGTTTCAGAGTAAGTTGATTTTTTTAAAAATGAGTTATGAATAGTGTATGGTTGTCTCGGGTTAATGCATGGGGCCTCGAATTGAGTGTTCACTTGGAAAAGTTAGAGTAGATAATGAGCGGCAATGCATCTGTGCATGCTCGTATTGATATTTCTACATATTAATATAACAAAATATGATTCTATTCATGCTGGATAATAACACTGATTATATAGAGTATGGTACATTTGTATTGGCAACTGGAAAGTGTACTGGTATTCCAAAAAGTTCCAGGTATTTTTAGAATGTTCTTTGATGATTCTAGAATTTCATTCATATTGAAGCAGATAGAAAGACTTTTAAGGTAATATGGTTCATTGTTCATTAGCACATATGTTAAGCTATTTTCTGTTATTAGCATCCCTCTATTATATTTTCATTGTTATTGCTCTGGTAACCATATAGTGACTATATGTCCGTCACCTTATTTCCTTACTAATATGATTGTCGTTTCCAAGACAATTGATGCATCAATTTTTTTTATTCTACCAAATTAAAGAAAATAGTTTATTTTCAAATTGTCATTTTTGTGGTAGAAAATTCTTTCACATAAATTTCAAGTTTAAATTATTGAAAACATGAAAAAAAGGCTTTATCAAGAATAGCTTGATGTTATTTAGATTATATTCGACTATATCTGTTTGTTAATTTTTTAAATCATTCGAACTCAATTGTCATGATAAACAATGTGTGCACTCAGAGTCACACTTTTTAGTTTTTTTGTTGTATGCTTATGTGTTATTAGATACATCTATTTCATGCTTATTTTAAAATTTTTTATTTTCTCTTGCATTTTTTGTACTTGTACATACTACATGAAATTATGACATTGATATTTTTATTATTTGATGTCTGAATGAATTCTTAATTTATGATTCTTTTAAAATTTTAGGTTTATCCAATAAACGATTTTTTTCCTTATAGCATTTCACGAATTTTACTCTTTCCCGGAATATAAGCTTTTTTATGTGGAACTGTAAAATAGGTCACAAAAGAAAAAAGAGGATTATAAGAATAATAAATATTGGAAAGCATTATTAACTCAAAAGTCATCAGAATATAACTGTTTCTGCTTTAAAATCCTTTATTGCTAATGATGCATTTATTGTTTGTAAATTTTTACTGGCCTAATTTCACATTCACCTTTGATGTGAAACTGTAGAATTTGTTACTAAAGATAGAATATTTTTGAAGAACAATAACTTCACAAATGAATGGAGATTGGAGCAGATGCAAATGCACATGTTGGCTTTTTAGTTTGTAGTGCTTTAATTTTTTATGGGTTAAATTTAGAATAATTTCTGAATGGTTAAATAGATTTATAATATTTAATGGCCTGTTCTACTACATTTGACCTTTTTTGTGTACGCTTGCTACTTTAAAAACAGCAAAAAGGAAAGGTGTCAAGAAACGACATGTACAACAAAAATTTCAAAAGAATATTTGATTCAACTTGACATCTAATAGAAAAATTAAAAATGGCCACCAAAATACACTTTGCCAAGAATAAACACTTCCCTAACGTTAGTGGATTTAGGGAGCAAATCATTATATTGATGACATTCCAGCTAATTGTGATTTTTTTCGTTGAGAGTTCATATTCCAGGATAATTCATGGAAGGATTATAATAGTTGCATCCTTGTTTGACATGAGTTTTTAACTTCTCATAGTGGAAGAAAAAAGTTTATTTTCTTTAAATAATAGAAAAGTAGTGGATTTAAATATATCAGTATAGCAAAATATCAGTTGATTTCGTGGCCTATAGAATCTATTGTTTCACTGAATATTTTAAATAAAATAACTTTTTGGTCTTTCTGGTATGATTAAATTGTATTTGAATCATGTTCTGAAACTCAATATTTTCTAGAATATTCGATCAGTAGCTGTAGAAATTTTGTCTGCAGGAATAAACATAAATTATAAATGTACTGTGATATTTCAAGTTTCTCAAATTTAACCAGAGATACAGTGTTTCATAAATTATAAATTTTCCTTCTCATTTCTAAAATTACTTGTCGTGATTGATTTTCATTTCATTTCATTTAAGTAATTGTTCTGTTTTAAAGATGGGCTACGCATGGTGGAAAGACCGACAAAAATGCGCATCCGCATATGGACTATGATAATCGATTAGCGCTCGTACACAACGGAACCATTAACAATGCAACCGACTTAAGGCGAGAGCTGACGAAGCAGGGTATAGAGTTCCGGAGCGAAACTGACACAGAGGTAATTATGAAAAATAGCAGAAAGTAACGACTCTTTTCTATGATTGACACTCTTCCTTGTGGTATTCAATGATATATCCTATTAATTCGTTGTATCAGAAAATCTGAAGCTCAATTTGATGCAATACCACTTTTCGTTTTAAGTAGTACCTGAAAATTCGTTAGAAGCGAATTTGTTGTATCCGAATTTTATTGTATCTTTCCATGTAAACGTTTCATCGCTGTGATGCTTACATTAAAATAATGTCGAATGTTTAAACTTTTTATGGTGGTCTTTATTAAAGATCAATTTCAATTTGAAAAGCATGCTGGAATGGGAAATTTAATCAATTTTCATAATTCATCCACCCAGGAGTATATTATGCAGATGTTTAAAATTTGACTTTGTCACATTTCGAACTTATTTCATATAGCTCGTTTATGGTGTACTTCAATGGAGTGCATTTTGAAAGATACGGGGCTTATAATGATGATCTAAATATAGTCAGTTTCTCGTTGTTTTGATTAAAATATTCTTCCAAATTAATTAGTTCGGCGATATAGCTGTTGAAATGTTAACTGGGAAAACTGTTAATAGAGTTATTCTCTTTAAAAGAATAATTTGTTAAGCCTGGCCATTCCTATAATCTTTAACTCATTACTCTATTAAAAAATAGATTTCACACCTTATTTACATGTATAGATGCATTTCTGCATCTATACATAAATTTGTGGATACCTTGTAGAAAACATATATTATGAGTAAATTTTTAACAAATAATGGACGTACCGACATGCATTGTTTGATATGATTCATATCGACACATTCATATAAATAGACACATTTATCCATGCATACATATATATATATATATATATGTTTACACCCATATAAATGTTTTATGAGTATCTTTTTTGAAGGTCATAGCGCACCTAATTGGGTTAGAATTGGACAAAACTCCAGGAATATCCTTAAAGGAAGCTACTGAATTATCGTTGGCAAAGGTACAGTCTACATGATTTGTAAGAAATGAACATTGAAAATGGAATCAATATAATTATATGATCAAAAAGTAGTTAACAAATAGATTTTATTTTTCATTGAAATAATGGCGCTTTTTAAAGCGCTAACTTTTTCACTAATATCATATTAAAGTACAGTCTGTTGTATAGTTCTATTCAAGTTACAAGTCAGTTCAAATACTGTTTTTTTCACAGTTCAGATGGAAAATCTTCCGTATTTTAACTCAGCTAGAAAACATTGTACTTGTGAGTTCAGTGCAAAAATTTTGGCATTACTATGTTGTTGAAGCACTGCCTTTTATCTGTTCAGCTCAATTTATGAGTCAATTCCGTTAACAATAGTTTGTTTATCAGTTTTGCTAGAAAATTTTTCATATTGCAATTCAGCTCATGAACAATTCATGTATCAGTTCAGTTTGAAAATCTCTCCTATTACAGTTCAACTCAAGAACAGTACATGTGTCAGTTCAACTTGAACATCTTTCATATTACACTCAAGCTTATGCTCTAGAAACTTGTTCTGTAACTGCAAGTTTAAATTATGGCTAGTATACTGGATTGCAAGCTCTACTAGGCTGCCTCAATACTGAGAAAGAAATTGATATTTTAGATTAAAGGACACATATTATTCGATACTACTTTAATGTAGAATTGTTCAGTGTGCTTCTGAAATAAAGCGTTTATATGCGACAAAATTTCAGGTAGGTGGGTAAAAATTCAACTAACACGACTTTTTGCTGAGAATCGATTTTTATTTTCAAACATTGAATCGAAAATCAGTATGTACATGGAATAGTGTTATTAGAATTAGCACAGTATTTTACAAAACTTTAAAGGTACCTTGTCTTGGATTTAAACTATATAAACTGATTAGAGCTGTTTCTATTAGTGCAGTACTTATATAGGCCACATAAATGACATTTATAGAGGAATTTCTGTGTAGTATATTAGATTGAATCCAAAAATTCCTAGCAGCTATTGCATGTATATTTTTGTATTACAGTGCGATGGAACTTGGGGGCTAGCTGTGATTAGTAAAACGGAACCGGATGAAATAGTTGTGGCCTGCTCTGGGAGTCCAATGGTTATTGGCATTGGTCAAGATCATATATATGTCGCCAGTGAGGTAAGCGTATATAAAAATTTTGGCCGGAATTTAAAACTTTTTAAAGAATGGTTTTATATAATAAGGTTGGTTTTATTCATACATTGTTTTCTTTTAATATTATTTTGAAAATGGGAGCTAAATGCTAGCACAATGCTACTTAGCAGATATCATTCATATGCTCTCAACACTAAGTAGTTTTGTGTTTATTTGTTGATTAGTCTACAGCTCTGTAAAAAATTTATTCAATTTTCTTATTGGCCTTTTCAAGTTGCTCATATGTTCACCTAAAAATCTTTTATATATATATATATATATCATCTGAAATTGGAAAAGTGCCATATGGGATTGACATGCTTGGGCATTTACTGACATTACTCTATAAGTTTTTATTTACATTTTCTGCATTGATTTTATAAATATTTAAATTCTCTGCTTTATATTCGTTGCAGTGAAAGTGTAAAATAGGTCCGAAAACTGCTTTAGAACTTTTGAATATATCAGTGATAATTTTGATATTTGATCTTTTAACCAATAGAAACAATTTATGAGTTGAAAAGTCACCAATGAATGTTTTTGTTGGTTCAAATCATTCTTCGTTAGTAACATTAATTATTCTAAAATCTTTTTCTTCTGCGTATTTGCTCATTTTATGTATAATTCACGTTCATCAATTTGTTATTAAAGTTTCGCTTTATTTATGTGCGTACTTCATTTCAGACTTCAGCTTTTTCTAGATACACTAAAAATTTTATTGCTATGAAAGATGGAGAAATCGGCACGATTAGTGCAAGAAATTGTGATTTAGATACTTCCAGAATGCAGGTAGAATAATTCTGTAGTGTAAATGAAAGGGTCAAAATTGTTCTTTGAAGATTCAATGTAATAAACACGAACTTTTCAGCAGAATAATTTATTGAAACCTGACATGACCCATTCAGTAATATTATTCTCATGATAAAGTTGCAGAAAAATGATTATTTAAACTTCAATGAGAATCATTTAAGGAAATTATTCTTTGAAACTCGGCAAATACCTCTCAACAAGATTATTACTTGGAACACAAAAAGTATGTCATTGTAATTGCTTTTCGGTATAATTACTCTGTGAAACTCAGCAATAAATCATTCTGTGAGGTTCAGCAATACTCAGCAAGTACATTTTAGTAATCTATGAAATTCAACAATAGCTTTTTTCATAATTGTACTTTTGAGGCTCAGCAAGAACTTTTCAGCAACAGTTGAATATTGTTATTTGTGGTTGCAGTATTTTTTTTTAACTTTACCTCGTTAATTTTTGGGACGGAATGTTTAATTACATACTGTGAATGAAAGGTCTGCATTATTTAAAATTCTACACCAAAAATTATTCTTTTGGAACTATCGAAAATTGATCTTTCGGTGTAAGGTGTAGCATTCGTTACTCTCAAAATTATTTCTTTTTTGTATCACGATGAAACGTTAAAAAAACAAAGGAAAGGTCAAAATTAGTGCCTGAAAGGTTTTTAATATGTTATTAAGATAAGAAGTACATATAGTGAAGTTTAAGCAGTTCATAACAATTCCTAATATTAAAATACATCTTTGGATTTAAAACATTGTTTATTTTTTTAATTGTGCAGGACTCGAACTCGAGTACTTCAATATACAATCAATTTTTTTTCGGAATTGTAATACTTTTTCTAGGTTGCTCCTAATGAAAGTATATTGCTCGATCCATCACCATATCCTCATTGGACTATTAGAGAATGTCTCCAGCAACCAGAAGCCATAGGTATGTATGTATGTTTCTGTATGCATATATATGTATATATAACATTTAGACTACACACTACATTTGATTCTTCCCTGAACTGTAGCTGATCTATTCAGCTACTGTCAAGTATGACCCTTCTATGACATTAGCCTCTAGAAACTTAGACATGAAGATTAAAAAACATACATGATAAAGCTATTCAAATATTATGCCAAAAATTCGTGAAAACTTCCAAAAATCGCCCTCCTCATCTGTAAAATTCTTATTTGCTATATCGTTACGTATCTGTAATTATTGGTTTAAAGTAAAATTTTTAATTGACAGTAGTACATCGGCCTTGTCAGAACTCATTTCTTGTGCTATGTCATTTGAGAATTATTGTTCTGGTTTTATCTCTTTGTAATATTTAGTCGATTTTCACTCAAATTAAGCGTTTGGAACTTATCTTTCCAGCAAGAAATATTCCGTATCAGGCAGACATACAGACAAACTTAATGATTTTTCATTTTTAATAGAATTACCATTATTGTAGACTCTTTATAGTCCATATTCTACCGTTAATAAGAGATAAAAGTGCTTGCTATAATTTTTTAACGTATGCCAGATCTTTAAAATTCATGGAATATATTTGTTCTGAAAAAAGTTGTATGAGTTATAATTAGTCATCTCCTCTTTCATAATAAAAGTATGTTCATATGATATTACATCCAATTTAACCTACTGGGGGTCCTATTCGGGATTCTTCTATATACCTAGGACTTTGCCTAGATCACCTGAATCTACTTGGAACAGCTGATTTTGTATTTATCTGCGACTTTTATTTCTATTATATATCTGCAAAAATATATAAATATTTGCTTACATCTACGTATTTATTGCAATTCTGAAATTATAAGGGCTAACTGTGTAATTAACTTAGCACATATGTATACGTCTATGCTGTCCCCAAAATTATGTCTTAATTGAACGGTCACAGTTATGGAAATATGCATGAAAAACTATTCTTTTCGAAGAAATATACGTAAAATTTTGAGTGACCTTTCGATTCAGACAAAATTTCCTAGTCAAGGTAAAAAAGCTCATTATGTTCCAAAACTTAGGCTGAAAAATGGACAAAAACAATTTATGCATTTTTGCAAAACTGTTTTATGAGTTCTGATTGGTTAATCCTGACTTTCTGAACAATTTTCGTAAAATATTTAACATGTGCTAGAGCTGTCAATCTCGATTCTACTTAAAAAATTATGAGCTATAGTGTATGTATAGTAAAATTTGGATATAGCGAATTTGCTTTCGACTCATATTCACTTACAACGAATAAAAAATGTTTACATTGCACCACGTTCAACTTCAAATATATCGAATTTTGAATATAACAGATCTTTGGGACCACAGATTCATTACATCCAAAGTGTACTGCAGTTATTTATATATTGTTCATATTATGCGTGTTTCTATAGCTCGTGCATTGGCGTTTGGTGGTCGAATGGCTGATGACAGAGTTGTACTCGGTGGACCTGATAGATCAAGTGCAAAATTAGCGGTGCGTACGTATAGACTTATAGTGCGAATGTATGTAGGAATGTGAACCCATTAGTGCCACGTTTCTGGGTCCAAATGAAATCCAGATGTTGAAAATATATCTATCACAACTAAATTCTTACAAATATTTAAAATTTTTCTGTAAGTGTGTTAAAAACCGAAAAAAAACATTTTTTTCAGTAAAAACGGGTAATACGATAGCAGCTGTAGTAGATTATCTCTATTCCGACCAGATTTATTCAAAGATTGTTGAGTACAAATTTTTTTATCTGGCTCATGATGAATATGCCGGATGCAGTACATAGGGTATGAAGTTATATTGCAATCATGTTGTCCATTTACATGTACTGATACATAAATACATGCAATATTTTAGTTGTGCACATTTTCAATAGATACGGGGCTATCTCAATACAAAATAAACATTAAAAATTAAGCGAATTTTATCGACTATTTACAGAACTTAGGTATGAATACTATCAACGAAAATTGTATAGCAAACTTTGGATGTATAAATAAATTTTTGCTTTTAAGATATAAACGAAAAGGTCATTGTCCAAATTGAGCTTTACGTTTTCTTGTATAAAGAATTGAGTCGTTGGTCCTGGCAGATTCGTTGTGTTCGAAGTTTACTACCTATAAATATATATATTTATATGCTGAATTATTGTATACATGTTGTATTTGAATATATTTCTACAATTTTTTATTTTTTTATGTACTTCTTTATTAGGCAGTGAAGCATTTGGTGCTAGCTGCATGTGGTACAAGTTTATATGCTGCACAATATGGAGCCAGGTACATACAGATACATATATAAATTTACTTAACATTCATATGCGTATGACTTGAAATACAATATTAATTCTATTTCATTAAATAAGCTCAAATGAGCTATTAGACTCGTGTCCGTTCGATATTAGGCCAAACATTTCCTACATGGGGCTCTATCAGTGATACCCAGTTTGTACCCAGAACTTTGTCACCCAGATCTTCTTGTAAGAACTGATTCCAACTTATTATTTACTATATGTTTTTTCAGGTTGATGCGAGAATTGGATGCTCTTGATACAGCAGTAGCACGCGATGCTGCAGAACTAACGTAACTACCAATTTCTTTAATTCTGCAAGATAAAAGTATAAATATATATATGTAGGAATATAAAAAAGTTGTTTCAGAATATTTAGGATTTTAAATATGCAATCATGCATGTAAACAATAAAAAATTTACATTTATCAGCTTATATATATATGTATTTATGTATATATCAGTCAAATGAATCCATGCACCGGAATTTTCATTACACTTTAGCGAATTTTATGTTCATCCTCTATTGAAAATTGGTTATGAACGTAAAAATTTTTATTCATTTTTGGTATTTTTGGGCTGAGTATTGTTTGCATTGGGCCCTATGTACGTTGCTAGATAGTGAGGCCTGATGAATTGCCAGTGGTGTAAGGAACTTCTGGGCCTTCAACTCAATATTTTCGTAATGCCTCTATGGAAACTAGAATGACCGAAAAAAAGAGCAGTTGGTTCATTATATTAAGGCTTCTTAAGTTATCATTATCCTAGAATTCGCGAGTTAATTTACCCGGGACTTGCACAATATTACCTAGTACTTATGAATGAAGTTGCTGCTGTTATGATTTTAATGTTACGACCAAGGCTTCAGAGATATATTCGTTGCTTTTGGGACATGCGTTACATTTGCTTGAGCAAGTAATATATTTTGATTGACTTCCCACTTCACAATATGTTGATGGAAAAATGATTGATGTGACGCATCTGTCCAGGCCTTAAGAGTGAATTTGTTACATCCAAATTTTGCTGTGCAAGAAAAATTACTGATTCACGTTAATATATGATTTAAAAATTCTCGAAGGCCCTGATAGTTATTAGTATTTTTAATGAACTTAAGATGAATAAATTTTTGTATGTAAATATTATTTAGCTTTATGCTTACGTACATTACTATTTTTTAAATTAAACTTCATTGTTTTAAATTCGGTAATATTATGTACTTCTACACTAATGTAGAGTGGTAGCTAATGTTGTTAAAAATTAATATAGAAAAACCTTTTTTCATACTCACTCATTAATTTAAAGTTCAATTATATATTGAAATATAGTTCAACCTGCATACTTGTGTATTGAGTGCTTAATTTTTTCAGTTGATTCTTATGATTGGATATGGTTTTAGTCTCTAAAAAATATAAATTTTTTTCTTTTTTTTCAGGCCACAAGATATACCTAAAAGAGGTGGGGGACTGTTGGTGGTCAGTCAAAGTGGAGAAACTCGTGATGTTTTTAAGGTAATTTTTAGACCGGAGTCTTAAAGAGTACTTCTATTAGACTTTTTGTAGATTTGCTTTTAATAAAATAGAATACTTTGTGCCCTGTAAAGACAGGGTGATATAATCGAACAAATACGAAGTTATACTTTAACTTAAGCATAGTTCTAAAAATTCATTTTTTAATTCCATATTAAAATAAAACCAGGCATCGCACAATAAAACAGCAAATACTTATGATGTTTTCAAGATGATTTTTTGATCTGGGTTTTAAAAAATGCTGCATTTTGACCTCTTGTAGAATTACAGTAAGAAATTACTTTTGTGCTCTGTAATCTTTCACTGTAAAAATACTTCTTTTGACTTTCATAGAGTTTGCTCTTAAAAGATATTCTAATGAGTTACCATGTAACATTGATAAAGCACAGGTTTATGAGTTTGAAAAGTTCAGGGGTACAGCAAATTTGTGAACTCTCTATCCAATAGCTTTAGACCTGTTCGTGAACTTTTCAGACTTGTAATCTGTGACCTGTTCATGTACTGTTACCAATTCATTCGGAAGTGCAATCGTTATTAACTGTTACCTTCCCTTGAACGGTCTCCTTATGAACTGTTACTGTCGATGTCAATGATTACTATTTAATCGATTATTGTCTACAGAGCACACAAATTCGATAGACTTATCACAATTAAATATAGTTACATTCATTTGAGTATGGATAGATCTAGCCGGCTCTAGTCAAGTTCAAGCGCTAGGAAAGTCTGAATCTCATTCTCTCAAACCCTTTGAGGTTTTATATCATAATTTAATAGCTAAAACTTTTTTCTTTCTTCATCAGTATAATATGCTTTTACATAATTACAATGGGGAGCTAATATATAATTCTTGGGAAACTTGCCATTTGTAACTGAAAGATCTCAATTAGGTGGCTCTGATACCGTCCACAATGACAGATCAGCGTGAATGGCTCATAAAAAATAATTTATAAACACATGTAGTCGAATGTAATCTAAATAGCATTTGATTATACACAGCAATTACAAAGTTCAATGCTTTTGTCTTTTAACTGTTAAAAATGTGCAAATTCAATGAAATTCGCTTAGGTCATCATATTTGCAACAGTACTACAGTAAACTTTGGATATGAGGAATTTTTTTAATGGATTTTCACTTTTAACGAATAAACAAAAAAGTCAAATTATGTCAAGTTCAGCTTCGTTTTTTTTCAATAAGAATCAATTTGGTGGTCCAGAGAAGTTCATTGCATCCAAAGTTTACAGTATATGAATTATCAAAGAAAAAGCATAAGCTATGTACACCAATAAGATTACAAAAAGTTCGGAAAAGAATGTTTTTCTACAAAAAGAAAGAATAATTTGATTATTGATTTTTAGACCAAGAGACTTTCGAAGCCAATCAGTATTGGAGGAGTTGACCTTTGGTAATTCTGTCAAACAAGAAAATTATATTCATTGTTCTTTTTCATGTTGTAGGCATTAAAGCATGCTGAAGTTGTTGGTGTTCCTCAGCTCAGCGTTGTCAACGTGGTAATTACATCATAATATTGAATTCATATGTATTCATGTAAATTTTAACTCGCCCTGCCTAATCATATTTGTTTATATTAATGGAAACTAGTATAATGTACAATCCAGTTTACATGCTAAGTATTGTTTGAACATGCAGTTATAGAGCAATTTTCTAGAATAATTCGATGTTGAAGTTTAATCATGTCCTTCAATCCATAATGCCACTAAGTTATTTTCTGCCTTCTTTTTCTATTGTTTACGCACCTTTGAACACCATAAACTTCTAACATGAACAATTGATATATACATGTATACTGATTGATACTGGCATATTGTCCTTATGACAATGGCCATGGCCGTCATTTACGTTTGAGCAATGCCACTAAGGAAATGATATGACAAATGATTAAAAAATTGTTGATTTATCCTAATAGGATCCAGTGATCATAATCCTAGTATGCCAGATTTCCAGCTACCCAAAGAGCCTAATTGAGACCTTATGAGGGGTCCCTTAGATTATCTAGAGATTGCCCAAATGTTTCATAAATTTTGCAATTACATCAATACATATATTCATTTGGTAGTACAATCAAGCATTGCGCAAAAGTAAAATAACTGTTTTTATTCTATAATTTTTGATATATTGTGACATACTTCTTCATTGATAGATATGATACATATGTGCACATATCTTGACGAAATGCAATGAGACCTTATGATAAATCGACACGGATACATGAATACATGCAGATACATAAATATATATATATATGCATGCATCATTAACTAGGTTTTTTTTACTCTGCAACAAGCTTATTTTTTTTCAAATATCCTCAAGGTGGGAAGTGCTATAGCTCGAGAGACAAAACTTGGCGTGTATCTAAATGCAGGTCGAGAACAAGCAGTTGCTTCAACCAAATCCTTCACGACGCAGGTGTTTACTATTGAACCTTACGGTGTCCCAATATATACAACTTACGTGGCCTAAAAAATATTCTTTTTGTCACATGTTAGCGACAAAGGAAAATTAATTAACAGAATATTCGGTATCACAGGTTAGGGTTCTCTTGAGCGCCATGAGTTTACTGTGAGCATTTTAGTTGCTGTGATGTTGCGCTAGCAATCCTCTATTTATATGTATATTGAGGCTGACCAGTATAATATGCTGAATAGTGAATGCCAACTTGTCAAAGCCGAATGCAATGTTTCAGAGCTGATTTTCAATTCATCGAAATTAATTGCCAAGTTTTAGAATTTCTTTTGAATTACTCAATAATTTCTTTTTGTATTTTATTAATAGAAATTGATTTGTATTGTGACTTTTTGTTGTTTGATAATATTTTTTGAACTATCAGGTAACCGTTTTAGCATTGCTAGCACTATGGTTTAGGCAGTTAAGGGAATCTGAAATAGCAACTACTGGAGGTATTCTTTCTAAGGGTTTAACGCTCCCCGATAAAAGCAAGCTTATGGAAGCGCTTCAACGTCTGCCTATTAGTTTTGGTATGGCTATGCGAGTCAGGTGAGTTCGTTCTATTTGTCAGTACTTCTTACCTTTGTTATCTAATAGCATCACACAGTTGATATTCCATAAACTGACACCATCGGTTACACCAAAAACTACCAGTTAATCGAACATATCGGATTAGCAACATACATCTTCAGAGGCATGTTGGTGGAATGTAAAGCTGCAAACAAATCGAATACATCATTTGGTAGACCATGGATTTATTAATTATGGAATTTTTACAATTAATTGTTATCTTCTGAATATCATTCATTTATTTTTTTGCTAGCTCTTAATCATTTATGAAATATAGTTTGTCAAACTGTTTGTTAGTTGTTATCATGAAAAAATTTTTTGTTTACTTTTGATACTGCTGCCATGGTAGTTGTTATCAAAAACTGGTTCGTCTTACCTCGTTAAATATTGTACCCCCATAACATCCTTATTTTTTGTTATCTTAAGGAAACTATTTACCTTTACTTTTTATAACCATATTTGCAGTTAATTGTTGTTATCCAATAACATCACAAATTGCATTTTGTTATCTAGAGGAAATGCTAATTTTGATGTAGATGTCATAAAATTTGTTACATTTATTGCAAGGCCTATATAACTTACTGGTTATCATGACTTTATGTGTTACCTGATAACTAGATTTCATAACTGAATCGATAGATAACTACTACCGCCTATAACTAGTTAACCTAATTGAATATCTGGTTATCATACCTTACTTATACCCATCAATTGAAACCAATAACAGTTAACATTATATTAAAGGCCTCGTTGCAAAGAAATAGCTATTCGACTGAAAGATGCGCGTCACTGCTTTGTATTGGGCAAAGGCTATGGTGAAAGTGTTGCTATGGAAGGTGCTTTGAAATTGAAAGAAATGGCTTATCTGCACGCTGAAGGCTATAGTGGTGGGGCTCTAAAGCATGGTCCTTTTGCATTACTTGAGGTATTTTTGAGTACTTCTTGTTGTAATTCTGTAAAATAAAATGTAAAACCACTGAAGAATATTGCAGTTCATATGTAACGATGCAAACACTGATACTAGTTTAAAAGTATTATTCGAGAATAGATATAAAATGTTCTAGAACATTATGATAGCTGAAAGCTTTTCCAGCACTTGAGGAAGATTATTGAATTCTTTTGGTTATAATTCTATGCTAAGATATGCTTAAATAATGGAGCTATGGTATACTAAAATAACGGCAATAAGTGCAGGAAAAAAGATTGAGTTTATTTGCGATAGTATCTTAGATTTCATCGTTGATACTGTTCTAGAATCATTTTAAAACGCTATAGATATATGTATCTTGTAAAAGTGTATTTGCTTTTTTGATAAATATTATTCTAGAATCAGAAGTTTGTATTCTATACACTTGACAGAGCGAAAATTCAGTCTTTTTGCATTACTTGAGGTATTTTCTAGCACAGTTACAGCCATATCTAAGACGGGTGCTGAAATTGGTACTAGTGCTATATCGCAATAGTAAGATAGTATCTGCTTATAATATGTTGATACATGCTCTCACACATATATTTTAATTCGATTTTTGTAATTTTTACTAGGGAAAAGATGGTCCCAGCGGCGCTACACCTATAATCTTGCTTATTCTCGATGACGAACATGCGCATCAGATGAGAACTGCGGGGGCCGAGGTGAAAGCAAGAGGAGCTGAAATATTTGTCATTACCGATAATCCAAAACTGGCGGAGGTATGCATTTGTTTCTTATATGTATGTTTATCACCATGTATGAGTTAGTGTGCGCAGAAACCTTTTGAAAACAGGTATAATTTTTCAGTGTAAATTGGTATGATTATGCTCATGTTGAACTATGTGAATGTTGAGACAGGGTCTTGATGACAAGCCAATAGTGATACCCAATAATGGTCAGCTTACCTCATTAATAGGAGTATTACCTCTTCAGGTAAATTTATAGCAAATATATATATATATAAATCCCTTGTTGTTTCATAACCCCTCTTAACTATTACTGCTCATTTGATTCTGACTTGAATTTTATAAGGTAATGTTTTCTTCTTCCTCTATATTATATTCCCTCTTGACATTTTCAAAAGGTTTTTTTCAGTTATAGCACATCGAGCTTTCAACCTAATTTGGGGTTTTAAATTATGTTTTTTACGTATATTCCTTCATTTTGTTTATTGTTTAGCTTATCGCATATGAGTTGGCTCTTTTGAGAGGAATCAATCCTGACGTTCCAAGAAATTTGGCCAAAGCAGTCACAACCGATTAAAAGCGCACAGATTTAGACAAAAATGCGATGCACAATTAAAATTTTCGAAATTGTTATCATATATTCATTTGTAAATTGCTCATATGTAAATGCTCTTGCATGTTTTTATTTTGGTTTTAGGGTCATGAAGAATCTAACTTTTATTATATGCTTTTTTGTAACATTTTAGAACTAATTGAAATATGACCTTTTAACCAGAAAAGAACTTATTATTAGTTGAAAAGTAGTCAAAGCATACTTTTATCTTTTATAGCCCTTCAAATTCCTCTTTCATTGACGCTGCATTCATTGTTCTTAGGATCATTTTTACCAGTTTTTTCATTGTTTATTTTCAATTCACAAAGGCTTATTACTATTAAGTCAATAAGTTGATATTTGTAGAATATTTGCTGCAGAAAAAATTTATTGAAATATATAAGATAGTCAATACGTACATTGGAAATTGTGTAGCTAAAAATTAATAAATAGCAGCTGGAAAATATTAAACTATAGCATAGTTGTCAACTACATTATTTACATGATACAATATATATATATATATATGTGCAGTCGACATTTACTGCTGTCACCAACTTCGTTTTTAAATCACGTCACTGTTCCGGCAACAAATGTACAGCATGAGAAACTAATGGTAATTAAAATTAAAACATTTATGAACAAAAAAAATGAAGAATGCCTTCGGGCAAAAATTTGAAAATCAATTACTATTTCATCAGCAATTACCTCTCCATTAATAGTTTTAGTACAAGTAATGCAATACAAAACGAATAAAAAAAATTACTGCAATATTGAAGAAGTATAAAAGCAAACAATAAGGTGCATAAAAATTGTAGCTTTTTGGTAATCTACTGTAGAAGATAATATAAAAGTGACTTGATTACACAAATCATTTTTTTAGTAGGTTCATATTTCACGGAACTTTAATATACGTCAATCAAATATTAAGAATATAACTGGTAAAATGGCCTCCTTAAATTCTTTCAATTAGTAAACGAAAGAGGTGAAAAAAAGACAGATGCTGTGACACTGATAATCTGGTGATGCAAGCAAAAAATAATAGAGACTGGCAGAAAAAAAGATATTATGAATATAATGAGCCCCCATCACCTTTGGTTGCCCGATGGTTTTTTTTTATTAATTCAGTTTAAAAGTGCTTTGGCCCCACTTTTATTGTAACACGTTATTGACTTGCTTTACTATATCTGAATGATGAACTGTCATATAGTGCATATGAACTAATCAGCATGTATACCTTTATCCTTGAATGCTATTTTGCTTTTTCAAATATTTATTATTTGGTTTTTAAATTGTTTGACAGAATTTTCTGAAAAATATCACCTTCCAGTAAACTGTTCTTATAAAACAATTGTGTTTCTTCAAAGCACTGTTACCTGTTTGTTAATATTTTAAACTAACTTAGCTGCGTGGCATGTCTATCAACATGTAAATCATGTTTCATAGTATATGTTTAAAAATGTTTGATGCAAAAAGATTTATGTTGTATGCACCAATGCTATAAAAAAAATGCAATATATTTGTTACTTTGGATTAGATCAGACCATGTTTGCCATTTGCAATCAAATTTGAATAGGCTTTGCAAACATTACAGCATTCAAATGCAACTTGGCTATTTAATGAAGCATGAAAATATTACTACAAGATGCATATCTGCTTTTTGTTATACTGTAAATATTCAGCATATTATTCATAAACAAAAGTGTAAAAATGCAATAAAGGAATGCACAGCAATCTCTCAAATATTTTGGTTTGTACATGGTCAAAGTATACATCAATGCTCATCTAGAAGATTGAGTTCCTAAAAAAACTTCTTGACTCGTGTTAGTCAAATTTCTTAGTGGCTGGTCTGCCATCATTTTTTACTATAATGTTATATTTAATCCTAAAAGAAGTGATGCATCAATCATAATTGGATTTTCAATGATTTTCTGGCATACGTTTGGCTTTTGACTGAAAATGACATTTATGTTGCAAGCCATCAAATCTTTATCATTGTCACATTAAGGTGATGATGGAAATAAATGTAATATTACCAGCCTTATGGTCAACAAAAAAAATATAAAGAAAGCAACAGCAAAGCAATAAGTTTTTGATTTTACAAGCCAGTTAGTGTGGCAATAGAAACAGCCTCAGTAAAACAAACTAGTGAACATGAATGAAATGGTGGTAAACCTGTGAACAAAATAGTTGTAAAACTATGAATGATATGCAATGAAATTCAAATAGTTAATGTTGTCATGCAGGAAGGAAATAAAGGACCATATTGATTTTTTTATGATCTATCAAATCTTTCACAATGCTCGTTAGAAATATGAAATACAACAAAGCACAACTGTGAAAGAAATGTGTACATTTATCACGCACTAATTGTATTGATAGAAATGAGCTAACTTCATTAACACAACAAAATATATAACACTACTGGCATCTGTGCAGCCAATTTACTTGGAATGTCATAAATGCAAACTGACCGCAGCTACAGAAATAGAATTAATCCCTAAGGGAGTTCATTTCTAGCAGCTCTAAAGGTGATATATGTGTTTAACTTTTCATACAAATATATTTAACTTATATCAAAAGCACTTCTAGATACTTGCTTAGTTTTTAGTGATGAAAAGGTACTTTATGATGGCATATGCATTATACCCCACTACAAAGAAATTCTTTGCTAAAACATAAAATTTTTTATTGCTCTGTCCATTTCTTTTTAACCTAAAACTAGAAATCTCATTTAAGCACTTTACTGAGTTGATTCATAGAGAGAAGAAAAAAATGTCAGAATGATATTAACTCAACCAAGAAAGTGCAAATTGGCAAAAATATGCATCACATATTTGCTAATAAAAAAAAGTTTAACAACAGTGTTTGAGAATTTCAAAGGTTGAATATTTATTTCAAAAATTGATATTAATTAATAAGCCAATAATATTTAAGTTTAAATTTTTGTGTACCATTTTAGTTAAAATCCTGGAAAAAGTTAGCTTACTTGCTTTAGTCTGAAAAGATATTGTTGCAAGGGTCTTACAGGTTAAGGCAGACACCACATGAAAAAGTTTGTGGAATGTGCACTGGTAAGTGAATTTCCAATTTAGCAAAATGATTGACAAATCAAGATTATGCTTGAGATAATGAACATAATTATATTCAAATGGAAAAAAGAAATTAAGTTTATCAGCTTTACTTTTTTTTAAATTCCATTCTTCAGATAGAAATAGGTTGAAGATACATTTATTTCAAAATAATTATATATTTAAAGTGGACATTTAATTTTAGTTTGTTACATCCTACCTGATATGACAGTTTTATATCCCAAGTACAGTTGCATACAAAGAGTGTAATTTACCAAGATAAATTTTATGAGAAAGCATAGCATGTACAAGTTATCTCTCTGAAATAGAGTTGTTTATCTATCACTAGTAAATTGCAGTACATTTTTTCGGTGCCTATTCAGGAGTTAAGCACATAAAGTACGTAAGTTGGAATTTTCATAGCTATCTCTCTATTTTCTTAGTTTAAAATTTTTGTCTAACTTTTCAATAACAGACGGTTATGCCAACAATAAACATTCTTAAAAAATGATGATAAATTTATTATCTTACTTATTGAGCTTTAGCCAAATCCAAAATTGTTCCTTGCCTTGTACACCTTCATTTTTCATAACCCGCAAAAAATCCAAGCGGACCGGCAAAACTTTTTCCAACTATTTCGACTTCATGGCCTAGCTTTAAATTCAACTAGAAAATGCAGTAAAGAGGAAAATAGCAAGTTACAAAAGACCCTCTTAGTATGTTATTGGTATTTTGATATTAAATAATTTTAAAACTATTTGCATAAAAGATAAATGGATTACCTCATAATTAAAAGTAAAAAGATGCATGTTTTCTGAAACAAAGATACTTTTAATATATTAATATGTTTATAAATGGAGTGGCTATGACGCTGCTGAAAAATAAGATAAAAACTTTCATTACTTCGAATACTGCAAACTTATTGCACGATCTTTTTTGTATTGTTAAGATAAAATTTTCTACAGATAAATTGAATACTTTACATGAAAGTACAATATCTAGTTCACTTACAACAGCATCGAAACCATATGTAGAGCAGAAAGTATTCTAATTCATTTTTAGGTTACTCAAACTTGCTTGAGAGGAAACATTCTGCCAGTCAATATACCAAAATGTAAGTCCTAATCAAAATAATAGACCTCAGACAGTTATGCTTCCTATATTTGTACTTAATGAATTACTTGATAAACTAAGCAAAATTTTTCATGAGATCTAATCAATAAGTGACCAAAAGCATCTTCTCAAATCGATTCTATTTAAACTTTTCCACTAATAAGTGTCTAATTTGCATCGTAGTCTCACATACGAAAGGTACATCTGATATTAAATACTAAAAAATACTCTTTATTTCCTAGAGGTAAAACAACAGCTATAAACTCATGCAATGTACTTCAAATATCATGAAGTTGAACAATTGGCATTTTTAAATAACTTTTTTTGGAGGATAAAGAAGACTGTTACGTATGATGATATTTTTTAGGAAGATAAATCATGATTGCTTTATAATTATATATGATACTAATTATGTCATACTTTCATGTTAATGGAAGTTGCTGCGTCATTGAGAAAGTTAGGTATATGTAACGGATGCACATAGGTTGATAAACTATTAATAGAGATGAGTCACTGCAATCAAGACAGCGCTAGGTTCATCTGTATCTTCATTCTACAGATTTGATAGATCAAAAAGCTACTAGAGGGTATGCAATCTCTGCCCAAATTTTTCGTACAATTTTTAAACTTAAAGGCACTTCAGGGTTGGCAATCGCATAGCAGTAAAAGTAAGTTTTATGAGTTTATTGCAGTATACAGAAAGAGTAATGCATCATCAAAATTTTCCTTTGCGGCATGCACAATAATTACCGCGACAAGTGAGAGACAATGCGGATCCAGGTTTAGCATTTTAATTTTTACTCTTGCTTGCATTTTCCACTATATTTCAGCATAATTAGAAAATATAATGGGAGCGACATTAGATGTTAGAGAAAAACTTCCAAATATTTCATACCCATCTTTTCCGTTTAGAACATTGATGTTATTATGAAAATAAATTTTTCCATTACTTTGATGGTGCAGAGCCATCGTTAGAACTTTCTCCCGATAGCTTTCTGCAGTTCAAATTCACCATTCCCAAAAACCCAGTTAGAAAATGAAAATCAGAGAAGGGATGTTATGTAGCATTGCTTGCAATGCTTTCATGTTTTTTTGCGTTAGTAAATTTAAAATTTGAAAATTTTGCGGGAAACTGAAAAGATATTAAAATTTGCGTTTTTTGCCTTTCGAAAAACTTTTCTCGCTATATGCGTGCTATCAGTACGTGATAACGAGAAATTACAGAATTATTATATCGTATAGTACATATCCATCGTTCATAATGGCATTGGTTGTATTAAAGAATGTTTCAGTACTTGATAATCCCGCCCCATTTTTATCTCCGTTACGATTTGATATTGAGTTTGAGTGCCTACAAACTTTGGAAGAAGGTGAGTTTATTGGAACACGAAGTGCCTCTTCAAGTCCTCCTAGACATAAATTTCTTAAGAGTTTTACAAGTTTAATAGGAAGACAAGCGAGTTTTTAGAATTTTTAGGTTATGTGTTATTTTTCGGAAAATTTTCAGCTTCGTACAGTATATCAACGAATGATAAGATAGAAGCATGATATTTCATTTAATACCTCACGATTTTTATAATTGTCAATTCCAAATACAAACTCGAGAACAACCTACCTACAGATTCATTTCTTTATCACTCTCCTATGTATAGAAGTCTCTCAATTTTTGTAAATAGAAGCTATAATATGACCACTGTGTTGAAATTTAAACTATGTAATTTGATGCTGTTTTGTAGTGTTTATTATCCTGCTATATATGCAATCGCTTTTTACATCAACGTTAATACATAAATATTTTTACTAATTTGAATATCCTATTTTACACTATTAATATATACTTTTACATATCAACTGCTGATAGATTTGGTAACTTTGCTGTATACTTCTTATTTCCTTCTTACAGATTTGGAGTGGAAAGTAATATATGTTGGCAGTGCGGAAGACACCAAATGTGATCAAATTTTAGAAGAAGTTATGGTTGGGCCAGTGCCTGTTGGGTTAAATAAATTTACTCTTGAGGTAATTGTTTATATCTTTTTAATGATAACAACTGCAGGTATGTAAATTTTATTTTAAAATGTTTGTAAGCATCCAAAAATTTTTGATTCTGAAATTATTTTTACTTATTGAAATTACTAAGTTTTCAGTTAACACGATGAAGATACATGTTGATTTATATATTTTCAATTATATTTCTAGTATTGAAATATATTTTAATTCATCTGTACACTATTTTAGATAGAAGCACTAAATAGTTTTGGAATTTGCTTAAAATTTTTCAAATTAATCGGTTCAAAATTTTTCCACGTCGTTTTCTTGTTGAATCACAACCACTGAAATTTTCCCATCATGCTGCTAAGATTATGACTATTCTTTACTTTCATCTCAATGTGTATTAAAGTGTCAAGAAGTTATTATTATTTTTGTTTACTTCTTAGACGGAAGCGCCAAATCCGGATAAAATCCCGAAAGATGATTTAAAAGGTGTGACAGTTATTCTGCTGCAGTGTCTGTACAAAAGCAGTGAATTCGTTAGAGTTGGCTACTATGTAAATAATGAAATGCCCGGAGATCGACCAACAGGTACAAAATATTTGTGAATTTAGTAGTTCAGTAATATGTGATTTTGGACGATATAAGTTTACTTTAAGCAACTCATATGTTCAATTTCTCTCGATGAAAAAATAATAATGAAACGATTTTAGCAGTTTGTCCCATTTTACCTGATTTTAATAAATATGAGACTAATTTATTTTACATGAGTAAGGTTGAAGCCCATTATTAGTCTCATTTCATTTAATTTTAGCTGATATAAGCTGAATTTACACTATATATATATATTTATACCATTTTACGTGATTAGAAGTGAGATAATTCTGATTTCAAACAATTAGTGTTTCCCACTTTACTTGATTTTAAATAATTTAATTCGAATATCGAGCGGTTTAGATGCTTTTATATGACTTTAAATGATGATAATCTAATTTAGTTAGTTAATGGTCGAAATTACTTGATTTCAAATGATTTAAGTTGTATTTAAGTGTAGAAATGCTGTTGACTTTGTATGATATACAAGTTGCTTAAAAAAAGTTTAAGTTTATAAATATGAAATTTTGAAAATTATCTGTATCAAATTTTAATCACCTTGAATCGAAGACTATAGTATTATTATTTACTTGAATGTATCCATGATTTCACTAATAGAGCCCATCATTTCAGATTCTCTCATACTGCAAAAGCAACAAGAGGAAATGATTCAAAATTCTGCTAGTCTTTTTCGAGCAATCGTCGAAGGATCCGCCCCTTGTTCAGAACCTCTCTTAGAATGTGTCGAGGCGATGGAAGATGAAGAACAGCAAATGGTCGACATTCCAGCGGATCCAGAGAAGCTTATCAGGTATATATTAGCCGACAAGCCGAGAGTGACGAGGTTTACGATTAAATGGACAAACGATGATGCGACGTATGAGGATACTATGAGTGGACCTGGACCTACGGGTATGTATGTCTGTATGCACAAAAAATATTTTTGCACTTTTCATTTTCACTCAACCAATGAAAGGATTTATGCATTCTTCTTTATCCATTGGCAACAAGAAACTTTCGGTAAAATAATTCTTTTTGAAAAAATCAAATATTGACTCTTTCAATGATTGCGCAGATAGATAGTCACCCTGCAGTGGTGCATATAAGGATTCCCAAAAATTTATCCATACTTAAAATAATGTAACTATGGGAAAATTTGGATATAGCGAATTTGTCGGACCACCGAATAGCTTGCTATATTCGAAAATCTGAAGCTAAACTTGGATACAATATCTTTTTCATTGCAAAAATCTATGCCATTATGACACACTTTTATAAAGCATTCAGTCCTATTAAGCCAATGATTTAATTAAACTAGATTGAATTTTCTGAAATTTTTTATTTTTCAAATATTCTTGCAATTTTTTGTTAAATTCTTTCGTGAGCTTCAAATAATTTATCAGTATTTAAATATTTGACAGCTCATAAAAAGCCATTATTTCAGGATTTTAAATTCCTGTTCATTTTTAAATTTGTAGGTGATGTAATGGATACAGATGATGCTGGACTTCGATTGGACGAAATCGGTATGACAGACGAGGAAGAATCAAATTCCGGTTCTAACGATTATGACGATGAAGACGATAACGCTAGCACTGATATGGCCAATGACTAGACCAACAACTAGTATTGTGACTAGATTGATGACTAGTATAATGACTAGATTGTTAGCAGTCATACGTTTCAAGATTTTAAATAATTCACTGGTATTGTACTGTAATATGATTTGTATTTTCAGAGTGTTCTGACTATATTAATAACTAGTATTATGACTGGATTTTCGATAGTAGCATATTTCAAGATTTAAAATAATTTATTTGCACTGTACTTTTATATGTAGCTTAGTATTTTTACCGGTTTATCAGTGGTCATATATTCCAAGCGTAGAAATCAATCATTCACATTGTGCTGTAACATGTTAGGTATCTCTAAATGACTAGTTTCATGACTGGATCAATAACTAGTATTATTACTAGATTAATGACTAGTGTTACTACTAGATTGTTAGTGATGAAAGAATTCAGGCTTTTACTATTTTGCAAGTGCTATATTTATTAGCTATCAGACTTATTTAGCAACTTGCAATAATTAATCTAAGATATATTAATAAATGCATATCGTATTGAAAAAATTTGGGAAATATTAAAATTTAATGAGTGCTATAAATATTGAACAAGCGAACAAGAACAAAACCATGTACAAGATATATACCAATTATCAAATTTTTTATTAGCAAGTATTTGAAATTCTTTAAAAACAACTGAAATGCAATAAATCTTTAGAAGTCATCACTTGTTGCTATTGTCATGTCATTGCTTTTTTATACGATATTCATATGAACCTTCATACAAGTTCTGTCGTGAAAAATATAGCCTTTTGATTGAAAGTTGTACATAGCAAAGGCACGAACTAAATTTGTTTTTTCATTTTGTTTTCTAAAAATTTGTATAGTGTAGCTATTAGAATCAATGCGATAGTACATTATAAAATTAGTAACCAGTATTTAACAGGCTACTTCATGATTTTGTGCTGAGATGTGCGAAATGTATTTCTTCAAGCATGTTAAAAAATTATTTTTTCTTGAAAAATCATTGCTGATAATAGTTAATGCAACAAAAAAATATGTTTTTAACAAAAATGAAGCATATTTTCTGAAGCTTTTAAACTTATAGACAAATTTTTTGGACTTGAATTTAGTTTGGATGTAATATAGTCCAAGGCTGCACTCGCAGCGTATTTCTCGTTTTGTTGCGTTCATTGAAAGTCAGCTGCAAAATGATTAAAAATTTCCAGCAAAAAAAGACTGAAGAACTTGCTAATTTTTCAGATAAATTTTTCACCTTGGGTAATGTTTCAAATTACGAAACTATTTGAGGATATTCTGAGCATGATTTTTGCACAAAGGACTTATTAAGGAGGTTAGTTGTTGAAATCATATGCCAGTCATGAGAAAAAAGTATTCAGTATAACTCGAATAACAGTAACATAGCTATACAAACACATTCCAGTAACAACAACACCAAAATTAATTGATAATGAGTTGAGTAGAGACAGAATGCAATGAAAAGCTGACAGAAAGACAAAAAAATAATGATAATTATTGCAATCCAAACACTTATATCAAAGCACTTACTCATCGCTAGAGTAACAATAACATTTGCTGCACAGAAAACTTAAAAAACCAGTGCATCGCACCTTAATAAAAAAGTTGTACCCATAAATTAGGCCACCATTTGATAAAAGCTTTTGTATATGCAATCAAAACATCTTCTGCATTTTATGCACAACTCCATGGACAAACTATATTTTTTACAAAGGTACCAAGACCAAAAGGCTGAATCAGTGTACTGAATGATTATCAGATTAATGTCTGGCATACGTTTTTCCATTCTAATATGAGTATTATTTATAGTCAAACGACTTTATTTTAATGTGTGCAACAGTAGTTTGAAGCATTACCCCCCAGTGGAAGATAAACCTTGAGGACACTGGAACTTCTTTCAATATTTTCAGAGGTTGCATCCACTGAGAAAAACAATGAAGCAAACCACCTTGAAATTTTATTTCCATGAAAGCAATCATAGAGGAGTACAAATACCATAACCTTCAACATTGCCATGGTTACAATGTTGCTCAACTTACTAGAAAAACTTACAAGAAAGATTAACTGTCATAACTAGCCCTATTAGTACTTCAATATAGACTAAAAATATACCAACCAAGAAAGCAAGTTAAGATATTGATAGCATATTAAGGCAGTGCAAATTATATTTCTACAAATCTTACTCAACTCAACTCGTAACTTAAAAATACAAAACCTCAGAGACAGTCCTCAGAACAGAAAAAAATATGCCAATAACCAATCCTAAATATTAACTTGTAATGTAAAATACTCTGTGAGCTTCATACAATGAAAATATAAAGAATATACTGACAAAATTGAAAAGGTATATGACAATTATATTAATTCAAGTGAATTAAAAAAGTGGCCAACAGCTATAGAAGCTCAGCATAGCACCGGGAAGACTAGCACAATAACGCGTATTACGGTAATACAGAAGAATGATTTGAAAAGTGAAAGTAAGATGATTTTATGGAGGCTGCATGAGGATAACCTCAAAGGCTTCATAAATATCTTTGGAAAAAAATGCTATGGTTCAGAAATTGAGGAGGTCATTACACTTTTGGCTTTGCAATTTTAGATGCAAATGAATAAAACGTAGATGGTATTGGGACTGATTAAGTAAGCAGTTTTGGGATACTAGAAGCAGATATCCTGATACCAACAGTTAGCATCGAGCACTACGCTTCTCTCTTTGGTATCAAATAAAGTTCAGTAATTATTCTTCCAAAAACAATTTTTAGTATCTCATACAGTTGTAGATACTTCATACTCCTGAGCTTATTTCAAGAGTTGAGAGAAGCTGCAATTTAATACATAAATCTGAAAAACAAAAGTTTGCAATGCATACACTTAAAATTTACTCTCTAACAGAGAATAAATATTTGTAGAAATCACCTTACCAAGCTCTATAATAACATTTTTGGCAGTGCTGTTGCTCAATGGATAACAAAAAAAGTGCAACACATATGTTTCCATGTTACATGTTGCTCTTAAATCCCATGTTTAATCTATCTACCTCTCCCAACCCAACTTGAAAATCCAGCATGAGGTACTAACTCTAACAACTGCAATGTGATGCTGGAGGCAGAAAAAAGTAGTTTCTTGTGCATTGCCAAAATTCTACAATTTTTAATCCAAACTGAATGCAAGCTGCAGCCATCATTAAAATTTTCACACACTTTAGTCCCTGCTGTAAGTGTAATCCCAAGATGATTGAGCACATTTTGAGCATAAGAAAGAGAACACTTAGCTCAATTTAAGCAGTGGAACAAGTAAGTTGTAGGGTCCAGATGCTCTGAGGGCTTTTAACTGCCAAATTATAGGTGAGAGCAATTTATTTTTGAATTATTTGTCAATGCCCAAACTGTTCCTCTGATGTAGAACAGGATTAGCACTGACAGCAATGCAGAAGTCAGTACGCTTAGCAGTCACCATTCCCTCAGTATGTGGACAAGTAAAATATTTCCAGGCTTTATGTTCTGATGTACACAACTCGGATTTTTATTGATGAAATGAATGCTCGAATATACATTGGGGAATAAAATGAATGATTTCGAAAAGTGTGAACATTTTCTTAACTTTATCTTGGCAACTTAATTTGATGCAGCTGAATTGAGAATACTCATTGACTAAATGATAAAGCAAATATTGGAAGTAAAATTGTCTAGAAAACACTAAATCAGATTCAAAATCCTGTAGCAATATTAAATGTAATGGAAGTATTTAAATATAATAAGTGTAATAAAAATCAATTCAAGAGGTACCTGCAACACTGGTAAAATAACACAATGTGAGCTAACTATGGCTCAGATATTGACAGCCTGCCAGTTTTGTAAATGTCTACACTGCCACAATATTCATACCTCATTGCAATCTTGACCTGACTTTTCATTTCATTTATTGTAATCCCATAAAAATGAGAATATTGAGATAGGGTAGATGCTTCAAGAGATATTATTCAAATTTCAATGCAACTATTTTGTTATCATCACAGGATATTATTTTGAAGGCAGTTAGTTTCAAAATGCTGGTGCCAAAAACTGTAAAACCTCAGTACTTGTGCCATTGGCCACTATACCAATCAGCATAGCAAATGAATGTAAAAATTTACCATGTCAGCAAATGACATTATAGTACAAAGTCATCATTATCTCAATTGGTCATTTGATATTAGCTTTTGAGTAACTTGATCATCCAATGGCTGGAAATCAACTGAAATTTTCAGAGGTACCACAAAATCAGACCAGCTCAGATAAAAGAATTCTCACTGCTTGACTGTCTACATTTCTCAAATTAAATGATCAATATAGAAAAATTTAAGTGTGCTCTCCGTTTAATCTTACTCTTAACAAAAGCTTTGACACTCAGACCAAACAATTTTCTGGTCTAGCTATTAAGTCTTTATTTTTGTCTGGTTTTTAGAAATATAAAATACAACAAAGTGTCAGGAACGTGTTGTCGAACGGACAAATAAGAAAAGGGTTAAACGAACAAGACGAGATTATTGCCCAAACAAGGACAAAATTCTGAGTTACCAGGATAAACTACAGCAGGAAACAAAAAGAAATCAACAGGAAACACGTATTATTATGTTGTTGTTTCCGCCACTGAAGCGGAAACAACATAATGCAAATAAACTACACAAATTAAGTCAAATTATACATGGCACCGGACTACTACTATTACTACTCTCAATGTAGTACTTACTATGAATATTACTACAAAATATACAACAATGCACTTATCCTAGTATTAGAGCATCTTGAACCATTGCTTGATTCAAACCCGTGCAACTATAACTGCTTAAGTCCTAACACAAAGCACAAGAAACTGTGACAGAAATGTGTATATTTATCATGCACTAATTGTGTTGATAGAAATGAGCTAACTTCACTAACACATTAAAATATATAATCCTACTGGCACCTTTGCAGCCAATTTACTTGGAATGTCATAAATGAAAACTGACCGCAGCTGTAAAAATAGAATTAATCCCTAAAAGAGTTAATTCCTAACAGTTTTGTGTCCTGGTTGTTGTGAGTGCACATCGTGTTCATCTAGACAGAGTCAATGTAAAATTTTTTGGCGTTGAAAAGATATAGTCGTTGCCACTTAGGATGCAACTCATTGCATTATTTTTTGATGTCGCAAAGCAACTGCATAGTTTTTTTAGCATATAAGAAAGATGTTGCACAATAGAGAGTTTGTTATTTCAATTTTTTTTACTGGTCAGCCTATATTTCAATGTTTATTGTGAAACTCAAATCAGACTTTTAATTATCATGGCAAAAATCAAGTTACTATGTAACAGATAAAGGTCAATCTATTGATTAACTTCACAATCAGTACAAGGAAGATGATATGGTTGTAAACTCTCTGTAGGCTATTGCATTTCAGAATGGTTTACAAAATGGCAATCTTTATCAATTGACTTTATAAGCTTATCCCCTTTTACTTAATGACATACAAACTGCTTTGAAAACTGGCAAAAATAAGTGCAATTGAGGATTGCTTAAGTAATCCTTAGTATGAAAAATAGTAAATTGCAATAGGGGCTTTATGGTAAGTACAAAATAGCTTACTACACAAAAAGAAAAAATTTAGAAAGAGAAAATATGTTGCTAATAAAAGAAGATTTGAGTGGACAAATATATGTATCTGTTAGGAATCAATGTATTAACGACTATGCGTATAACCAATAATAAACATCAGCAGAAACCCAAAGAAGACACAAAGCCAATAATGTATTAATCCCTATTCATGTGTTGCCAAGAATGAATCTTGTCAAC
>JAULBW010000059.1:0-32020 GCA_032358265.1 Vaucheria bursata | reverse complement strand
TAGAAATGTCAAGCTTACCAGTGGAAATTACAACATTTATTTATGGAGGAAAAGATGCAGCAAGATTCAGCAAGATTCACTGGAGAGCCAATTTCAAGTGCACTTCAAGAGGATACACCACAGGAGCTAATGGGGACATTTATTTGTTCAATCTTGTATTTTCTGTTCACTTTTCTCAATTCTCTAAAAGTTTAATAAAATTATTACGATTTATTAAATCTCATCTTTGCTTTGCTGTTTGTCTGCCTTCTGCAGTACATCGGACATTACCTCCTACTGAGCCACTTCATCTACAATGATACTAGTAATATATTATATTACTATTTCCTCCATATTTTATCCCAACAACTTTTGAAGTATATAAAATATGGCATTAAAAGATTATGAACATGATTAGTTGCTAACACTATTGACAATAGTGTCAATCTGTAACTGTATACAGAATACTAGATGCCCAAAAATTTGTTTATCTCTGCAATGAAGAAAAATGTAGTAGGGACTTCTGTAAGATTTAGCGCTATGATGATTGACTACTGTCTTTTTTTGGCAGATGTAAAGCAAGTTGAGGCTGCAAAAATATTATTTTCCAAATGTACTGTGGAAATTATATCCAATGTTATCGACACGAACGTAAAGATTGTAATTTATAGTTATTATGAAAGAATTTTGTACCATAGCAATTCTGTTTTTTTGCAAAAATACAAATTTAGAACAATGAGCATACGGAACATTGTTTTTCCATTATTGCGGGCATTGGTACTGAAAACTAGCAAATTTAAAATCCATGTTGTCAATATTTTGGGATACTGCTTGATTTATGTATACTGGCAAATTTTCCCTTGACCATGCTTAGCGTACCTGTCAGGAATTAACTTATATTATAAGTTAATTCCTTTTTCTATTTTAGCTGCAGATGTTCCTATTTGGAACATTCTTTACTTTTATGCTAGTTTCGTTCTCAACAAGTAGCTAGTCATGCAATTGGTCTGAAATTAGCAATGTTGTGTTGGAGAAGTGTAATTACTTCTTACAATACAGGTCAAGATATAATGTATATTTGAGCTGTTACTCTCTTGCATTGTTTGCCTGTTTTGTTGTGTGTCACAACACTCTCCTAGAGCTTGCTTATGACATGTAAACAGACTAGTTTTTCAATTACATACCTTATTGGCACAATTTCGGGCTCAGGTTCTACACTTTTGTCACATAAGGCTTCATTTCCAGCACGTAATGCCTGGCTTAGTTGATCTCACCCCCTTGGATGCTAGATATCATGTAGCCCAGGATCTAAGTCACAGAACTTTTGGTCATCTGGTAAAATACCATACAACAAATTTATGGTATAGTGCATGTTAACAGAGTTCAGTTAAAAATTTAGTTTAAAAGGTAACTTTTTAATATTGCATTAAAAAATAATATAAAGCCTTAAGTTGATTATGTTGACAATTTTTGTAAAAACCACATTTTATGCCTACAGTTATAAGTACCAAAATTCTAAAATGTGCCTTTGTCAGAATATTTGCTGGTCCTGCTATTTCTATAGGTTATTATGCTATAACTGCTTAACTATGTTTGTCAAAGTTTGCCAATATTTTTCTGTTTTCCAACTATATTTCACCTATGCTTTTTCTCATCTTTTGCTTCTTTTACCACATTACAGCTATTATCCAAATTGCGCCTTATACCAATCCTTTATGTCAACACTTTTTTCAAAATTCTTTAGTGGACGCATTTGTTCTACACACACACAATGCCACATGTCATGTTCTTTATGGTCATGTAAAAACCACTTCTTTTCCATCTACACACGTTCCATGTCATAATACCTCTTCAACAGTGGTCAGATTCTCAAACCCCGCTTTACCTTCTGTCACAGTACTTTAAACTCCACTTCAGTTAATTGGATATTATTCTTAAGTTGTCAGTCCTATAACTCTATAATATTTGGCCCATCTTTTAGATATTCCACTTTACTTCCACCAAAGCTAATTTCAACGAATGCTTCAATTAATTGTGAAAAAGTCACTAGCCTGCTGATGAAAACTTATGTGTTTACTTATAAAGTAAAAGATTCAGTGAGATTCACTGGAAACTTTCAGGGGCACTTCAAGAGGGTATGCTGCAGGAGCTAGCAAAACATGTTTTTTTGCTCAGTCTTGTTTTTTTGTTCCCTCTTTTAAAGTTTAGTGAACATTGATATTTTTATTAAATCTTTTTGCTTTGCTGTTTGTTTGCTCTGTCATACATTAAACTTTACCCCCTTAACTGAACTACATTGATTAAACAAAAGTATATCTATTAAATTATATTACTATATCTTTCTTCTCCCATCCCAACAGTCTTTTAGCATGATCATGGATTTTAAATTTTCTTTTTAAGGTTACTTCCCGGGTATTTAGCAAAGTATGGCTCAAGTTAGACATTGAGCCTTGGCTATCCTTCCCAGTGTCAAAATCAAGTTACGCATCTTTAAGTCATCAGGAATACTCCCTACGTAGCACATGGATATCTATTGAAAATCTATATATTTCCAACTAAAATATAGAATCTATTATTAAATATTTAACTGTATTTATTATGAAAAACCGTATTAGATAGAAAACAGTCCATTGCAATACTGAATTAGTAAAGTTTAGGATTCACAGATTCAGAAAGAACTACATCAAAATAAAGGAAAATCAATTTAGATATTGCGCATTTTTTAATCATAAATAACTCTTGATAAATTTTTGATTAGTGCAAAGATGAAAAAATTTACATTTAAGAAAATATAATGTAACAGTAATCTCACATAATGAATGATCCCACAACATTATAGTTGCAAAAATGTAATTACCCCACTAGTAATACATCTAGTAATTCAGTAGTACTAATGTCTATTCAATTTGTACAGTTTGTTTGAAACCTTTTTTTCTACAGTTGGTAATTGTTATGATCATTAGTGATAGTTAGAGTGAGTTGTATCAAAATTTCCAAATATACTTTGTTACAATTAAACTCAAGTATTTGAATTAACTCCTCTAATTTTTTGCCATACTTACTGCTTTTTTATCCACCTAAATTTGATACTTGAGATTTAATGTCAACCTCAGTAGTATATAAGAAGTTCATTTCAAAAGAACATTTGATGGATATAAGTAAAAAGGTTCAACACTCATGCAATCAATCAAAAAATATTTCAAGCCTTTTTCAAAAATTTTTTATCTATCGTAAATAATATCAAGTAATTTACATTTATTATGACTTAGCATATGGCTGACTTGAAATTACTCTAAGCAATTAACTGTAATAAATTTAGCAAAAAGTTAGAATATTTAAAAAAATAATGTTAAAATTAATATAAGAAAATTGTAATTGCATGCATGTAAAAAATATTATACATCATAGAATGGTATGCAATCAGCTACGGTGGCAAGACATCTTCAACTTTAACAAAAATAACAGATCAGATAGTTCCTATGACTACAGTCCAGTTCTCCTTAGCAATCACATTGCCAAGAGACATTTCTCAAAAATTTGTTTGTGGTAAATTGGCTTCCCTTGACTAAACCGCAATGGATCATGTATTGACCTCATGCTCTATAAAACTTCTCTTTAGTGATCTTTATGGAAAAGCCCATTTGACGATATTTGCCAAAAATCTTTATTTGCACTGGAACATAGCATTTTAGCTCATGTCAAAATATATTGTTTCATCACACAGCATTTATACAGAGCATTCAATGACCAAAAAATAATCTTCTGTTAAAGACAGTATCAACTCCTGCTAATATAGTATCAAAGATTTTAGAGTAAAATGTCTTATTCAGAAATTTAAAAACACCAAGAAATCTCTGCAGAGTACGAGTTACAGAAGAAATGTTTCATAATTGATCAAGATTAACTTAAAACGGTTTATTCTAACGTTCAGTCACTGAAAATCAAAGACATTAGTGCCAGAGACGAACGCATTTTTTTATACTTGTTATGAATGTACCAGACAAGATTACAAAGACTACACAAGTATGGTAACATTACACAATCATAATTTGCATTGCTGAGAGT
Organism: Vaucheria bursata; assembly: GCA_032358265.1. Lineage (NCBI taxonomy): Eukaryota > Xanthophyceae > Vaucheriales > Vaucheriaceae > Vaucheria > Vaucheria bursata. Next base: position 27,976 of record JAULBW010000059.1, on the reverse strand, counting down.
GAATAAGAAACAGACTCAACAACACAACAAACAAAGCCTTGACGCCCAATTCATCTGGAGAGTCACATAATGATGCAGCTAAAATGGAACAACTCTTAAAAGAGTAATTCTCTTAAGAACTAGTTGTAAACAAATTAGTTCCTAACAATACTGTAGAAATTATATTGAATTTGTCTGTCATTTTTTGGAGTGACTGCCCAGGTTGTTAAAATCAACACAAGAAAGATGGAATTACATGCACTGAAAAATATGTTACACATATAAAATTATATGCAATCAGCTACAGTGGCGAGTCATCTTCAACATAAATAACAGATCAGACGGTTCCTATGAGTGCAGTTCAATTCTCCTTAGCAATCACATTGTTCAGTTGTATTTCTCAACACCCTCCCTCAATGTGATCAGTTATGCAAGCCAATCTTTAATACTAATTTCGTACATCTTGGTCCAGGAATTCCTTTTGTTAAAACGTCTGCAAGCATATTTTTTGTTTTTTTGTAGAGAATTTTAATGTTACCTTTTGCAACTTCATCCTGTATGTGATGATATTTAATATCGATATGCTTTGCTCGTCCATGATTGACCGGATTTTTTGTCATTTTTATGCAAGATTGATTGTCTTCATATATGTTTAATGTTTCTTTATTTTCGTTTGAGTTTGGAATGATCTCTGAAATAAAACCTTGAATCCAAATTCCTTCTTGTACGGCATATCTTAATGCAATATATTCGGCTTCACTTGTTGAGAGTGCTACTGAACTCTGTTTTTTACTGCCCCAGCTTATTGGACCATCGCCAAGAGTGAACAAATATCCAGATGTTCATTTACGATCATCATGATCACCAGTCCAATCTGCATCACTGTAACCTATCAGTTTTAGTTTGTCCTTCTGCTTATGTAATATTCCTAACTCCTGCGTCCCTTGTAAATAACGAAAAATACGCTTTACCGCAATCCAGTGTTGTTTTCCAGGATTTTGCATAAACGTGCAACCATCGTTACTGCGTAGGCAATATCAGGACGATTTGCAACCTTTAAGTACATTAATGCTCCAACTGCTTGACTATAAGGTGTACCTTTCATTTCATCTATCTCATCTTCAGTTTTTGCATACATTGCTGAAGATAATTTGGAACTTACATCAACTGGACTACTGACGCTTTTAAAAGTTTCCATGTTGAATTTTTTCAGTATATTCTGAATGTACTGTAGTTGACATAATTATATGTTTCCTGTTTCTTCATCTTTGATGATATCAATTCCAAGAATATATTTACAAATTCCATGGTTGCTCATTTCGAAATGATTTTCTAGTTGATTCATCACCCATTCTTGTAGGCTTGTAGAATTTCCCGTAATTAAGATATCATCCACATACAGTAGTACATATATTGCATCAACTCCGTCTTTCTTCAGGTATAAACAAGGATCATACTTTGAAATTTGAAATCCAATTGAGAATAAATATTCGTTGAATGTTTGACTCCAAATCCTTGATGCTTGCTTTAGTCCATAGATGGAACACAATAGTTTCAAGCACTTATTTTTGTTGCTAATGTTACTCAGCAAATTGAATCCTTCAGGTAAATCCATGTAAATTTCTTCATTTATCAACTCACCATAAAGAAATGCAGTTTTTACATCCATTTGCTGTATTACCCAATTTTTTACTGCAGCTATTCCAATGATGCTCCGTATGGTAACATATTTAATTATTGGAGAAAATGTTTCTTCTTAGTCAATTAAATATTTTTGACTAAATCCTTTTGCAACTAATCTTGCTTTATACCGTTTAATATTCTCATCAGCACTGCGCTTTAATTTGAAAACCCATTTACATCCGATTGGTAATTTTGATGTGGATTGAGGAACAATTTCAAAAACCTTTCTACTTATCAATGAGCTCCATTCTTCTTGAACTGCTTTTAGCCACTTTTATTTTTCTGGACTTTCTATCACTTCTGTGAAACTCTTTGGTTCATGTTCATTATCATATTCAACTACAGCCGCTGAAACTTTCCAGTATTCAGTTGGGCCATCCTTCTTCTTGATGATCTGCGCAATTTCATGTTTCCACTGCTACTTGATTCTTCATTATGATTCTCATTACAACAGCTGCTTTCTTCACTTGAACTTTCAGAATCTCGTTTGCGTTTATTCCACTGATCTCCATCTGCTATTGAAATCTCATCCTCAACTTCATTATCTTCAAAATTATCAGTGCTTTTGATATTCAGATTCTCAAAATTAGAGCTCAAATCTTCCATACTCCCTTTTGTAGGACGATTTTGAAAATAATTTTTCTCAAAATTAACATCGCGACTGATGAAAATTTTATTGCTGCTAGAATCATAAATGCGGTATGCTTTTGAACTTTCTTCATAGCCTACAAATATGCATTTTATTGCTTTGGGATCCCATTTTTTACATTTTTCTTTTGGAACTGAAGCATAGGCACAACATCCAAATACACGTAAATTTGTTAAAGTAGGCTTCTTACCATAAATAAACTTAAATGGTGATTTCTCAGATATACGAGCTGGAGGCAAACGATTTCAAAGATATATTGCTGTTTCTACCGCTTCTGCCCAAAATCTTTTTCCTAAAGATGCATGATGTAGTAAGCATCGCGCCATTGTAACAACAGTTTGCATTGAACGTTCAACTGTTCCATTTGTTTGATGGGCATATCTCACCGTTACTTGCTGTTCGATTCCTCGATTCTTTAGGTATTCCACAAGTTTCATCGTTGCAAATTCTTTTGCCCCGTCATGTCAAACTTTCTTCACTTGAATACAAAATTGCCTCTCAATTTTAGCGATATACTCCATAATGCACTGTTCACTTTCAGACCTTTGCTTCAAATAGTAGCCTTTGAGACACATGCTATAATCATCAACAATCAGAAGTAAATACATGCTCCCTCCAATACTTCTATTTTCCATCGGTCCACATATATCCCAGCGTAATAACTCAAATAAGTTGCACTTGTCACGATTCATGTTTGTTTTAAATAGCTTTTCAACCATTTTTCCGATTTTGCATCCACCACACATTGAGAATGAATTTTCTTTCCAGTTTGAATTTTCAATATACTCCTGTTCTAATGTCCATTTGAGCACTTTATCATTTATATGTCCCAGTCGTTCATGCCATGTCTTCAAACCATCATTAGAATATTGAACAGTATTTGCAGTTTTATCGCATCTAGGTTCGACTCGTAACCAATATAACCCATCGTACCAATCACCAACAGCAACTAATTTATTAGATATCTTCTCGCGAACTTCCATTGAATTACCCACAAAGATAGTCTTGAAATTTTTCATACGATTAATTCGTGGTATTGATAGAAGATTTTTTCCAATTTCAAGGACATAAAGTACTTTAGTGATTTTCAATATTTTGGTGTATCCACAAGGTAAGATTACCTTTTCTTCGACCGTTCTTTCTCCTAAAATATTGACCTTGTTGCCATTTGCCACAATACTTTGGTCACCATGCGTTTTAGTTAGCTTCGTAAACTGCTCTTTATTCCGACAAATGTGATGAGTTGCACCACTGTCAATAGCCCATAAATACTCTGATGAACCTTGGCTCTTACTATCTAGTGATGTAGCAAATGCAATGAAATCATTATCATCATTTTGCCTAGCATAATCTGCACGTTTCATAAAACGTTTCGGTCTACCATGCTTGCTCCAACATTTATTTTCTAAATGATCGTCTCTTCCGTAGTATGTGCATTTTCGTACAGCTCTCCCAGTATTGAAAGCACTCATCTCATCTTTAATTATATTTGTTTCAGAAGCTGTATGCTTCACGTGTTTATTGGTTAATGCACGAATTATATCTTGGATGTGCATTTCTCGTTCATTCATCTCCATATAAGTGACAATATGCTCATAGCTTTTTGGTAGACTGCGTAACAGACAAACGGAAAGATCTTCATTGGCCATTGCAGCTCCAATACTCGTTAATTCTGCTTGCAGTCCAAGAACCTTATTGCAATGCTGTAGAACATTTTCTCTTTCTTTCATTTCCAGAGAAAATAGCTGTAGTTTCAAGTAAATTCAACCTGCTTTCTCCTGTCCTCTGAATAGATCTTGCAATTTTTTCCATGCCATCCACAACATATTGAGCTCTTGAATTAAGTGATGAAACTCTGCTTTCATGTGTAAAAGTAGTAATCCTAATGCAATACCATTTTTCTCGTCAAATTCTAGTTTTCCTTGAACATACGTGAAGGTCGGAGTATTTCCAATATTTACAACAGTCCAAACTCCTTTCGATAAAAAAACTGCTCTCATATAACTGGACCAACTTGAATAGTTTTTGCCATTGAACTTTTCAATATTAATCGAAAACTCTTTATTGTCCATTGTACTAGCGTGAGTCAGGCTCATAACCTGTTAAAATCAACACAAGAAAGATGCAATTACATGCAGTTAAAAATATATTACACATAAATATGATATGCAATCAGCTACAGTGGCAAGTCATCTTCAACATAAATAACAGGTCAGACGGTTCCTACAAGTGTAGTTCAATTCTCCTTAGCAATCACATTGTTCAGTTGTATTTCTCAACATTTTTCACATGAAATTTTTATTCTGTTAAGGCTCTCCACTTGTTAGGAATTAACTTCCTAATGTGCTAGTTCCGTTTGTAGCTGCAGTATAATTCAGGAAGGTTTGCACAACTATACAGTTCAAGAGGATTTGTACAATTCTAGATTTAAGAAGAGTCACATTAGTAGAAGTTCAAGGAGAGTCATATATTTTGAATAATCGGCTTGCATGTATTTTTGTCCTGTTGATAGGATGTCCTTACTTCTATCAATGCAAATTATTGAATGCAACATATCTCTATTAATCCTTGTCTGTTTCTTCTTGCATTTTGACTATTGTGTTGCTAATACCACTGCTCAGAGGTATAAGTATCTTGCTTGAACATTGTACTTGCTTAGTTCAATCAGGAGGCTATTGTGTAAGGTAAGCCAATATATACATACATATCACAGTTGATCCTACTAGTGGAAAAATATACTCTTAACTTATATATAAAGAAAAATCTGTCTATCACTAATGAGGCCACATTTTGAACTCATGGAATAGAATTAATCATTTACTGCAGTAAAGGTTTTGGTATATCACTTGTAATTGCTTTTTGTATTATAATCTGTTCATAAACTTAAGGCTGCATTCCATCCTTCAACTTTGATAAGTTCTTTTATTGTGTTGAGGATCTACTTACAATCTGCTGAAGTGTGGACCAAGTTAAACCTTTACTAACCAATGGAAGAGGAGCTTAACATTTATTTAGCATAATTTATTCCTTCTGACCAGAAATAAAAATATTTGATTATTGAGTACAATGTTTAAATCTGAAGTATGACTTGTTCATGAAGCTCTCCTCATTTCTTTCCTTGCAATCTACACTGCTCTGATGGACAGCCTCATATTGATGACTTAACTTAAATCAACTTAACATTAATTAACGATTCTAATGATCTAGAACCACAATCTTGCATATTTACATTCATACCTTTTATGCAAGTTATTATTGCTACATATTTCAGCAACAAGCCCACTCAACTCCCCCAATAGTTACAAACAATAAAACTTTGAACGGCACTGCTCCAAGTGTTCCACTCCTTGGTCACTTGTATCTGCAATGACAGAAAAGAGGTTTATTCCACATTGCCTTCTTCAACAACTGATGGCAATTAACCATGTTGCTATGATCAAAAGCTTAAATAAACTTTTGCAATAAGAGCTGCACAACTATTGGCAGCAAAGACCTTGCTAAGATCATTATTTTCATTAGCCAAGGTAATGGGTAGACTGCCTCTTTGCACAACCTTTACCTAAAACTAGAGTTCAACCAGGTAAATCATATATCTGAACTTTTTGTTCACTTGCATCAACTTGTTAGTCCCCTTCTGTCTAAGTCTTTTTTTGGGAAAGTTGCTGGTTGCCACCTTAATGCACTTAGCTCATTGTAGATCATAAGAAATGTACTTCTGTTTATAAATTGTACACTTACTGGTGGTGTATTTATAAAGTCATAAACAAATCAGTTTAGCCATGCTTATCATATCACACTTTTAATGTACAATATGCTCCATTCTGTTATTTAAGAATATAAAATAATTTGTGTTTTGATCAGATACATCAGGAAAAAATATTCCACTACTATTTTGAGGTTTTTAACTCAATCATTCTTACCTTCCTCCTTGGGCTGATTTTAAAGAAGTACATATTAGTATACATTTTAAAAAGGTATATATTTGAAAATTGGAATTAAATCTGTTGCTACTTTGTGCCAATGACACTGCTGACAAAAAAACTGCCTTAATTTTTCCTGGAAATCTAGATATTAATCTCATTTCTTGTTATCCACTTCTGTACCTTGTAATTCAGAAAAAACTGCATATTTTGGTTTATCCTCAAACATGCCATCAGAGTATATTTTTTTTCCATTTTTCATATCTTTCATAGCATAAGATAGTCACTCTCCTCCATTTTTAAGTTCCTTTGTTGTTAGAGCTCAAGTATTTGATATGACTGAGCTAAGAGCATGAAAATTTGCTCTTAAACAAAATTTTTCCTTTTTTACATGGATCATGAATTTATTTGTTATAAATTGTCTAATTTTAGCTCAATCACAACTGGTGATATTAATTGATTCAGTATCCATTGATTTTAAAGCTCCTTTAAAAATAAACAAAACTCAGCTAACTATTATAGTTCAAGTACTTAGTTTTCAAGTACCATAGCTTTTAGCTGCAAGAGAAAGATTAACATCATGCAAATGCAGCTAACTATAATGGCAACCTTTATAAACACTACACAAGCCATGGAACATGTATATACACTAATACAAGTGCTACATGAAAGAATATACTGCTCACATAGCAATAAAAGCATTCCAAAATGTGGATATTTTCTTTCATAAAAGAAAATTATATTTTGGAATTTTCTCAAATAATGTTTGAACTCTTTTCACTCCAAACTTTGTTTTTTTTCTCTTTAAAACATAATATTGTCGAGCTTCCACTTACGAATGTCATTTTGAGTTCTACTTTCAATGCAAAATATTGTCTTTCTGCTGAGAATTGCAGCTTTGATATGCTGCATATGTCTACTACAGAGGATACATTCCCCAATGCCTTTAGCACCTGACTATTGATTATTTAAACTCTTTTATTTAGTAATTATAGATGGTGGTACTTCTTGCCAGTATCTAGATCTGGATCTAGATAACTTAATTACCAATATTACGGTGTTAAATCAAAGTTCTAGCACACTTAACATTTTTATAGCTGAGGAATGAAGTGTCCCAAGTTCTGAAATTTTCATTGCCAGTATTTGGGTATAAACTAGTGCTGGTCTAGTCATAACAATACTAAAGGCTGCTTATCTTATCCCCCTGGTCATATGATCAATTTTATGTTGATATCATAAACTTTGTGTTAGGCTTATTTTTATCCAAATCCATACATTAGCACTATATATTGGCCCAGCATTTTGAATGTAATCTTGTTACTGTCAGGATTTCTATGTTGCTACTGTCACAATTCCTGTCCAGATTTTGACCCGTGACACATTACCTGTTACTAATAACCCGTGACTTTTGATCCATTTTACCTGTTGCTAGTTCATGTTTAACTCTGACTCATTTATACAACTCTAATTCCAATTTTACTTGTATCTCTACGGTTCTACTCTACAATTCTTCTCCGCAATTCTTAGTTTATATATCTAGTTAGAATAACATATTTTACGCAAAATATCATATGTTGGAAATTAGTCTATTTGATCAATCTAGAATATTTTAAGAGGTTGTGCAATCATGTCCTCATGATTGCATGACTTTATGTTTTGTGCATTTCTTGTCACTTCACTACTTTTCTACTTCAATAGAAGTATGCTCCCTTTGACACCACACTCCTGTAGCGTGTGATAAGTAACGATCCTATTGCAAATATAACACTCTTTCATGTATTCCTATCTTTTTCTTTGCTTACATTTGCCTTGTGCTGTGATCCCAGTATCACAGTACACTGTATATTTTTACCCTTTAGTATTTTCACAGTTATTACACAGTACTTTCTTGCACTTAGTTTATTTTTGTCTTGTGGGTTACATCAAATTGAGCCATACACTGGCCACTGATGCTGAATGACTAAATTTTGTATACTTTTGTGCGGTACACAATGACTTGAATTTGGGCATTATTTTTGGAAATCTAGATATTCGATTGTGCATTGTACTTGCTCAACAAGAGCAAGCTTCCATTGCAGAAAGTTGATACCTACATAACCTGCAGTTAAGAAGGATTAACTACATTTTGATTCTACCAAAACAATAAATGACTATGAATATTTAAATGTGCTCTGTATTGCAGAGGACTGCACTTACCATCATTCTACGTACCAATTGTGCTGCATACCTTTGGCATTAGGCACAAATTGCACTTTTGCCATTCTAGTAAATGTAAAAAGTTACCTATTTTCATGCCAAATTACCAACAATTCAAGTATATTTACATTTTTGAAGCTTAAGCAGTTTTGCTTTTAGGGGCTTTGAAGATATTGCTCCCAATTCCTACTAAAAAAAGGGTGTAGCTGAGTAATCCTTTTGAACCTTAACCAAATCTCATCATCTGAATGAGTGGGTGGAAAATCCAGTCATAGTGTACATATGTATATCTTCATACTGTCCAAATTTAAATTACACGTTTTTCCTCTGCCAAAAAATTAGTTTCTCCACACATTGACTTAGCAGCATCTCTTGTGCTTTTCTACATAATTTTTTGCTTTACATCGTTTACTGTTAAAAAAATATAAAACCTGGTGAAGACTAATCCTAAAAAATAACTTTCCTTGTTTTCTCTCTAGATCATGTGGACAACATATTCTATCTCAAGTCTCTAAACCTGTTAAATAAATATTACATATTACTTGACATATGTTTACTAAAGACTTGGAAATCACATAATCTATGCCTCTTATCCCAAATATAGATTCAGTATGTCTCCAAGTGTCCAAAACTTTAATCATATTCTATGGTCACTAGGAGTTGGATTATTGAGGAAAACAATTGCTTCTATGTATCAGATTCAGGTGAGCATCTTTTCTCACTGCTTTAGAGAATCTTGTGTCTCCTGGTAACTTCTATGCTAATTGTTAACCAATGCACATTCAAAATTGTTTTTTTAGAAAACCTTGAGACTGGTGCTCACCACTTTTGCAATGACATTTTGTCAGGAATTAACCCTTAAGGGAGTTAATTCTATTCTGTAGCTGTGGTATGTTTCTCCTAATGCTATGTTAAAGTTTCAATTCTGATTATGAGAACAAGTTTCAGTTCAGATTATGAGAACAAGTTTCAGTAAGTGATATATTGTTGTGTAGATAAAGTTATCTCACTTCTATCAACACAATTTAGGATGTAATAATATGCGTATTCTGTCACAGGTTTCTTGTGTTTATGTTGCATATTACATTCCTAACACATTTTCAAAGAAAATCAAGCCTAAAGAACTACATATGCAATATTTGGATCTTTTCTGGGAAAGAAACATTTTGATGCTAACCACTTTCTAAATTGAATGTGATGAAAATGATGATATCCATGTATGCAAGATCCAACATCTGCTCAATAAATGCACTGAATATTTTGGCACTTACTAATACCATGCCTATGCACTTATGGTATCCATTGTATAAGGCTTCTGATAGCTCTTATTACCTATAACAGATAGAAGATCTATATTATTATTATAATGACTACTTTTCTTCAAGGCAAGAAAGGTACCTCGTATTTAAGTACTTTAAATTAAACTTCCTCCTTGTCAATTAACCTCTCATGAATCTCAATAGAACTTGACAAGTAGACTGAACAAAAAGCCTTCTATGGTTCTTTAACATGTTTATAGTGCATTAAATAAAATCTAATGCAAGGTACTAGTTTCCACTTGCATTACTGGTTGTGGCACTGACTTTTGCATGTATGCAGCATTTCATGTTGATTATGATGGTTGTCATGTTAAGAATATTTATTATCACAAACATATCTTTCTGCTTTTCATAGCACCATAAAAGTATTTGGAGTTGTCCAATGCCTTAGGCGCCATGGAGCTCAACAACTTTCTGGGTTTAGTTGTTACAATTGAGTAACTTAGGTCAATACACATTACTCAGCAGCACAGTAAATTAGATTTACAGAAGTATAAGCTACATGTTGAATCTCCTCATTTCATACCTGTCATTTATAAAGTAAAAGTATTTGGTAACTGTATATTTGTTCTTACACAATCCCAGTTTTAAGATATCGGGTATTTTTTGTCCATCTATATCTTATTGGTAGGTGTAATATTATGTATTAGGTAAAAGATCTATCCTAAAATTGAACCCTCTGTCATGCAACTTTGTTGATTAATTTCTGATTCTGCAGTTGCTTTGCTGTGGCAAAAGAATACTTTTTGTACCTTGAGAGCTTTTCTCTTTCAGCCACCTAGTAATCCCAAAATTTTCTCACTGACTGAATATGCCATTACAAACATGTAGGTAATGTAGATGCTTGTAAATCCTGTTAAAATAGAGGGAAGGAATAAAGCATCAATATACTAAGATTGTAATTATAGAACAAAGATAAGATTATATAGTAAGAATAAAAAGTAAGAAATGGCAATGGAAGCTAGAAGTATGACTAGTAATACAAGTACATTAAAAAAGAAAAATTAATGAAGTTTTATAAATACCCAAATTTATTATACCACAGTGAGTTAAACTACAGAAATGGCAATATTTGTTACATGAGAAAAAGCTGGAGTGATAAAAAATTGATTGCAGAGCCAAAGTTGTTCAACTGCATAAATAAAATTACATCTTTAAAGAACTCGTTCAAAATTGGGTTGATTGTTGAAATTGCAGTACATACTGCAACAAAGCCAATTTGGAACTTTCTACTAAGAAAAATGTTATTAACTGTTCTCATAATAATAATTAAAATATTGGAGATAAACAGCAGATTTGGAACTGTAGACTTGTAGATTTACATTTTGAAGAAATTGCAGATAACAGTTTACAAACATTACATGGAAATATTAGAAATAACCAGTAGACATCCTAACATTTAAGTGAAGAGTTTTATTCTATCATTTAAGAGTTGCACTAGCTGGTCATCAAAAGTGCAACCAAATGTTACCCATTTATTTACTAAATTTGGATATTTTACATTCAGTAATGCTGCTTTCAAAACCTAGGCACTAAAAAATCCTTTTTTGCTTGAGTTTTAAAAGCAATCGTTCCCACAACACTGTATGCAGATATTTTTGGTGCACTTGAATTTGCTAATACTACAACCACAAACAAACCAAGTATAATGATGTCCACTACCACTATTTTTTTAGTGCATTTTTAAGAAGTTTACCACTTGACTTTAAATTTCTACTTGATAACTCTACTAACACACTGATAAAGACCTTCAAAAAAATTACTTATTTGCTTCAATTAACATTTTTCTACTGTACCATAAAGAGAGTCAACAAAAGACAGATCTTTACTACACTATATACAAAAATATAATCCAGCAATTTTTATGAACTATCTTTTTTTGCTTCTGCTAAAAATTTGGATCGGGTATTCTACATAAGTTGCCAAAAATATTTTTACTGTTTCTGCTGTATTTTTGCTCCAAAATTATGCTCTGCAATGTTTATACTCAATTCATATAGAATTCTTTTTGACTGCCCGTTTTCTGGTATTTGTAATAATTGATGCATTCTCTCAAATACAGCAGTTGATTTTTTAGCATTGTCTGAGTTGTTTCATCTGTTATGACAAACAATAGTCAATGGCATTCAGTAGAGGTATTTGAGTTATTGACATACTTTCTTCTCCAACACATTTAGTCTTCAACCACATTTCTGCATTTACTTTATATTTTTTGTTGCTGTCTGAATTTCTAAATTCCATGAAATGCTATCTTTGAAACTCTATGCTCTTTGGCACTGCAGTTTGAGGTCATCTTCATGATTGTGCTTGATAAAAAATATATTGCTTTCATTTTTATTTCTTCCTACTGATTGCTTAATGCATCAAATATAATCTTGCCTTTGTGTAGCAATCCTGGAATTATGGCACCTCACTATTTACTTTTTATTTTGTCCACTAAAGACCAGGTTCTAAAGCAGACAAGAGAATCATGCTTTTCTTGTAAAAAAGAAAAAATGACTTGAAAAAGTAAACATCAATTTGTTGTTCACCATTTTGAACAAAATGAAGTAATGTAATAAACTTCATTTTCACATTAGAACAATCACTATCATTTCCATATGCATGTAAGAGAATTCTTTGAAGCAATGTTTCTTAAATAAGAATAGCAAAAAAATGTAGGTAACAATATTTCAAACCACCACTGAATACTGGTGTTTGGTGTGTCTGAGCAAAGAGTGTACATTGTTGAATTCTAAAGGTAGGAGCTAAAATAATTACTTTCAAATTTATAAAAATGTATGTTTGAATAATTCTTTGCGCCCAATATCAACAAGGGTTGCAAAGTCTCTGAAAAAGCATGCCAAAGGAAAGCATGCAAACAAAAATTGAATGTCTGTAGTAAGTAAAGTGTACAAAAATGTTTTAAATGCTGATGTACAACAAAGCAGATTTACTTTGAGAAGAATCAGAGGTTAAAGTTGTGAAATAAATGGTTTTCAAGAGAGATGTACATTAATGAAGTAAAATCATCTCTTTTTTACTTTTAACTAATCGATCAACATTCTAGCAAAGATTGCCATCCTCCTACAGATTTTGACTTGCATTAAACTCAAGTTTAGGATCAGAGTTTCTGCTGCAAACATCATTGAAATAGTCACTGTAATTTATAAGACTGTAGAGCTGGGTCCATTCTTAAAATTTAAATATATATTTAACTTGCAACTGGTAAGAAAAATTACAAGAGAAGCTCAGTTTGAAATATGCAATGCTATAAAAGTGTCATGCAGAGATTAAATAGTAAATAATGAATGCAAATTAAAAAAAGCAAAGAAAATAAAATAAAAATGTAATAAAGTAAACATGCTATATTAGCAAAAACAATTGATGAAGGAGTTGAACTTAACTAAAGGAGCTCAGTGTCACACAAGAAAGACCAGCAAAACAGTGCATTTTGTAATGATTAAATAGAGGGATGAGATTGGTAAGTTGCAAGATGTTCTATGCATGCCGTATGAGGGTAACCTCCAGGGCTGCATAAAATATCTTGTGAAAAATATTTGAATGAGTTTTTTAACTAAAAAGCTGTTACATTTTCATTGTAACAGCATTTAGAGCTGTTGAGTAGTGTCAGAAATTAACTTATATTGTAAGTTAACCCCTTTTTTCTATTTTAGCTGCAGATGTTCATATTAGAAACATTCTTTATTTTTATGCTAGCCACATTCTCAATAAGTGGCTTGTCATACAATAGGTCAAAAACTAGTAATGTTGTGTTTAAGAAGTGTAATCATTTCTTACAACACAGGTCAAGATGTAATGTATAATTGAGTTATTACTCTCTTACATTTTTGCCTGTTTTGTTGTATGTCCCAAGAAGTAGCCACAGAATGAATATTCATTAAATGAAAATGCGTTTGCAATGGTTTTGAGAATGCATATTATGTTTACTCAGATAAGAAAATTGATAGATGTTTGTATCTTACACTTAAATGAAAAACTAGAGAAAGGTGCAAATAAATCAAATATTCAAATTGTTTATGTTGAGCTAAAGTTGTACAGTGCTGTTATATAATTTAAGAAAAAATTTTACTTCATCATCAGATTGCCTAATATACATATATACTTAAATCATCTTTGAGTGCAATTTGTTTCCTTTTTTTGTTAGAATTAGTAATTACTTTTGAGATTGTCTGGTTCTTCCTTATCATTGATTTTTATAAGGATTTTTTCTAACAGGAGCAATATTTTAAAACATGTAGGTTAACATATAAAATGAATCTAAACTGACAATTTTTGCACAGTGTAGGCAAGTCAACTTAGCAGTAACATTTTTAAGCATTGTAGCACAACAAACACTTAAGTCTTGGTAAGCTAACTTTAAGAATGATACAATTATTCTCATATATGTAATATAACTTGAAGAAAAAGTCATTTCTTACTGTAATAGTTGTAAAAGCATTTGTCCAACCAGGGGGCATAGGCTCTAGGGGCTATCAAGGCTAAGAATGTGCAGGCAGCACTGTTTTTTTTATAGTGCAAATAGCCTGACATAATCCATATTTGATTGATGTAGCAGTGCTTTAACACAACTTTATGCATTGAACTTTCTTTAAGTATTTGAGAAAAAGTGCTCAAGTTTTATTTATTCATCTTCTATGCCACAACCTGCATGCCAAAGTAAATTGAAATCTCCATGTTAGCTCATAATATTGAATCTAGTTGAATGAGCTCAAAGAAGTTTAATGCAAGAGCCTAATTTATGATGGTTGCGACTAAATGTTATGCCTATTGAAAGGGAAAGATAATGAACCATGGTCAATTACAACTGTACTAGAAAAAACTACGTTGAGTATGCTCAAAATAACCTGGAACTGGCTATATAGTCCAAATCCAAGTATTTTTTGGCCGTGCACAACAGTAAGATAAAAAATGATAATGAGTGCTTAAAAGTGGAAATGCAATTCAAGGTTGTTGCTTTCACAGTATAGGAACACATTCCCTATCTGTTTACTTATGCAAAAAGATCCAACAATTTCTATATTTTAAACATCTATACCATGCTTCACTTTTCCACAAAGTAACTTCTCAGCACTTTTTAAATTGATATCTCCATTAAATGCCTAAGAGAATAGCCCCACAGTTCACTATTTGGCTGCTCTGTGCTCAATATTTATACCACGTTAAATCATCCCTCACTCTCCTCCTTTTACTCTACCCTACGCACTACTTTGTGAAGTAATACTGCTCTTTCAGGAAGGAGATCCTACTGATACTTTGCCATTTATGCTCAATACATTACCTATCATTTAGTTTATTGTTGCTTTTGTTTTGTTTTCTCTATTACTATCTGTTGCACACACTGTTTTCTGTTTGTTCATCTTCACAGTTGCTAAGTTTTGCTGACCATTTAGCATCAACAACAAAAACAGAATTTAAAAACTTGTCTCAATTTAGTTTGTCCATCTTTTGAAAAAAGTCTTAAGACCTTTTTGGCTTGGAAAAATCAATCTGTGGAGCAAAAACTTCACAACAGAAACAAAATTTGGTCTAAAAGAATTAGGAAAAACCTGCCTATAGCTTCTTAGAGTCAAACTAATGCTTTTTTGTTGTGATATTTTTGTTTCAAGTTTCTTTAGACCTTTTTTAGACATGGCACTATATGTATAATATTTGAATTTGAAATCTAAAGCAGCAAATATGAATGGAATCATGGATAAAAAATTTGAATGAGAATAGAATAGTTGAGTTACTTGAGTTTTAACAATAGTGATTATTGGAGAGAAAAGCTGATGCATCTAGTGTAAACAATGCTTAGATCTGTAGAATTTGATCAGTTTAAGTTGCACATGTTATAGTTTGGACAACGGTATTAGGAATGAACTCCCTTAGGGATTAATTCTATTTTTATAGCTGCGGTCAGTGTTCATTTATGACGTTCCAAGTAAATTGGCTGCACAGATTCTAGTAGGGTTTTATAGTTTGTTGTGTTGATGAAGTTAGCTCACTTCTATCAACACAATTAGTGCATGATAAATATACACATTTCTGTCACAGTTTCCTGTGTTTTGTTGTGTTTCACATTTCTAACAAATGGTTCTTAGCTTGTTGCATATTTTATATTTGTGTAGTACTGCATATTTTTTAGAAGTAGTAAGGTATGTATATGTACATATATGCATGTAGCAATGGATATGTTAACTCAAAATGTTGATATATGTTTGATTAAAGTCCGGATTCAATTTGTGTTCTGTTGTTTCCGCTTCAGTAGCAGAAACAATTTTATAGTACACGTGTTTCTTTTCTTTTGTTCTTGTTTTGTTTGGCCCTTTCTGTACTAGTGTTCAAGCCTTATTTTCATAGTTTTATTTGAATCTCTGCTTGGCGTGTTATAACAATCCAATCTTTCATTTTGCAATTTTTATAGGTTTTGTCATATTTCCATTTGGTTAAACCTGCTTGATTGTTTTGAATGACTTGAATGTTACATAGTTACTTGTTGAGTGAGAACATATTTAAAATAAGTGCTGCATTGAGTTGCAGTTGTAAATATACAATCTAGTGACTTTTTTCTTGAGATGGGTGAATACACACATCTCATTACTTCAGTAAAAAATACTTTTATAATTGTAAAAATTTTTGGAATAGAATTTTTTATGGAAACGGATAAACTGCTGAGTTTTTCTGTTAGTGGCCATCATGTTAACTGTTCCAGTCTTATATTGTTAGAACTGCTGCTTTAGTAGATGACTTATGCTGCTTGCATTTATGTATTGTTAAAAGTTGGTTATATTTAGTTATTCATATTTACCATATCCTTGTGATCAAAAGTCTTACTTCTGATGATGAAAGTTAAGCTTCTTGAGCTCTTATCTGGTACTAACTAGTATGTAATAATTTATATAGCTCTTACAGTCCCTCATTTATTTACAGCTAAGTGCTGTATATTAACCAAGTCTGAAAAGTTTTAATGTACACAAGCATCAGTACTGCAAAAACATAATGCAATGGAAGTATCAACTGATAAAATTAATTTGAACAACCCTATGGCAAACAATATCAAATAGCCTCATTTGAACTTTACAAGTTTCTGTTTACAAGATTTTTGCATGTTCACACAATAATTATTTGTAGTGTTAAAAGCTTCCTGATGTGATGCAGTATTGACCTATTTGTCAGTGCTTTTTTGTGTCCTTCCATGTTGAGAATACTTTGGCAAGTATTTTGCTTGGAGTCCTGCTAATGGCTAGAGCCTAGAAAATTTATTTCTTATTTTAGGGCATACCACTTTATTGTTGATAGAAATTAAGGATATTGGTGTACAGGCTATTTGCTCTATTTCATTTTAACTGGTTAGCTGACATGTAATGGCAAACGTATCAGCCATATGCATTGTCAAATAACCTTTAAAAGGATTATATTACTTGCACTTGACTGCTCATAGCTTCAAGAGTAATCTCTTGATGTAGACCCATTAGTAGTTATTTCTGTAAGAAATTTGTGTTAAAATGTGGTTGCTTCATTTTTAATCAACTTGACATGATTTACTTACAATAAATATGTCATTTCCATTTTACACATTTAATTTGTATTGTCTGCATTGCCATACTTGGGAGTTTTTAAATAGCATTTTTTATGTTTTAGATTCAAATAGAAGGTTATAGCCTGGCTTATAGTCTCTCACCTAATGGCATTACATACAATGGGAAAAATCACATTGCATTTATAGAAAATTGCTAAATCATCATCATTGTTGAATTTAAATGGCATGTACCAGTCTTATTTGGCCAGCTGCTGGCAATAGTTTATTGCAAGATAAAACATTCAATACTAAGTTTTCCTGATGCTGGTATAAACATTTCAAACTTTATAAATTATGAAAAAAGTTTGTAATTCATAATGTTTTTCATGGAATTGTGAAAATTACACAAAGCTATAAAACATTCTATGGCAGTGAACTTTAAACTAAAAAGACTAAAATAGAAAACAAAAAATTAGATAAAAAAAGGATTAACTTTGGATTTTTATTTATATTTTGCATCATATAAATTTCTTTAGTTTTAAATTTTTCTTAGCATTGTATTTTCAGCAATACAATGCTGCCAAAACTTCTAAACCAAAAAATTCTCTATTTATGGCAGATTACAGCCTTGCACAGTTTTATAGTGACATTTGTATTATTATTTATTTTCCACTGCTTTCTGTAATCTAAGATTTTAGGATAGGTTAACAGCATAATACAGAGAATACAACAAGAAAAAACAAGGCAGTAAAAGTAAAGTAAACTAGGTATAAAAAATAAGGATAATGATAAAAAAATGATTAAAAATCAACAAAATATTGAACTGAGAAAAAGGCCTGGAAACTAAATGTTGGTATCATTCTAGAAACTGCAATACACTTCATGGAGCTGAGAAAATGAAATAACTGTTGGGGGCTAAAATGAAATGAATGCAAAAATCTACACATATTCTATTGAATGCAGTATGTATAAATATTAAATAATATGTTTGTACTATATATTGAGTAGAGCTGCAAAATAAGCATGAAGCTGTTCAATTAACTTTATTGAT
This sequence comes from Vaucheria bursata, assembly GCA_032358265.1. Taxonomy (NCBI): domain Eukaryota; class Xanthophyceae; order Vaucheriales; family Vaucheriaceae; genus Vaucheria; species Vaucheria bursata. Next base: position 9,678 of record JAULBW010000059.1, on the reverse strand, counting down.
GATGTCCTCAAACAATATATGTGTTATTTCCCATACCAAAAACTAAATTAGCAGTAAGAAGCAAAGCATATAAATTTTAATTTATCGTATTTTTACAAGTTCAATTATAGTACAATGATTATCATGAATATATCTCTCTGAAAGAAACTTTTCTGAAGTAAAAGTGGCGTACAGCAATTGAAAGATTTAACTTTGTCAATTTTTTTAATTTATAAATGTTTAGATAAATATATTTTTATTCTATTGATTTTCAGATTAGTCTGTCATTTTTCCCAGCAAACTCTATTTTGTCTGCATAGAATAGTTTCTGAAAAAAATAAGTGCCATGATCATCACTTCTTGCTTCATTTATATTTCTAATCAATCCATAGTTTTAAAACTTTCGCAATATAAGTAATTCAATTTTTAGTGTTTTGTAATTTTTTGTTATGATAAATGAACAAGTTTTAAGTAATATCAACAATCTTATTTCATGAGAACTATGCTAGCTTCATGAAGTGCTCTTAAACAGCACTTAATTTACATTGGACATGACAAGTAATCCATTTTCTCTTTTTAATACATATTTTATACTTTTTTCTGTTTTCCTTTGTTTCCCTTGTTTCCTTTATTTGCTTTGATTCCTTTCTATTCACTAGCATTATGCCTCCCATTCCCTTACTTTTTGAGTTCTATATTTATTCATATTCTAAATTTTTATTACTTGACTATACTTGCTTTAGTATTTATATTGCAGAATTATAAAGTGATGCATAATAAGCACAGAACAAATTATGCGAACCTACCCTTCATTTTCAAAGAAACCATATGTAAGGCAGTAATAAAATCAGTCCTCAAATATTTTTGTAATAACTGGCAACATCAACAATTTGTAAATGATTAGAAGTTGATTTGCATAATGATGGTGACCAAATGATCAGCTATTATTATTGCCACTATCGGTCATGGCACTTGTGATTGAGGTAATTTGTGCGCTTATTTTGGATTTATGTTGTTCGCCTCAACAGCAGGATAGAATTATATTCCACAGTTATGACAAGAGAATAATTTTCTGATGCATATGATTATTTTATTTTAAGCCAATTAAAATGGATGGCATAAAGAAAGTTATTTTTAAGTTTCTACCTAAGCAACCAGTTGAAAACTAGGAAAATTTGGGGCCGCGTGATGTCATCAGTGCCACAGTTTCATAGATTCCAAAAAGTGCTTTTGAAAGCCGATTAAATAATTTATCGCCCTTTAATTGCTACTGATTAATAAAGCTAACAACTACACTTAGCATACATGGACGTTATGCCGACAGCTATCACGAAGGAGTTCTAAATGAAGGAACTGTTTACTTGTTAGCTCTGTCGCTATTTCTTCATCCGAATTGCTCAAGTCTAATTATGGGAAATTCCATTCCGTCTGTCTTGAATATTGGGGGAAAAGTTCTCAAGGTAGCTTAAGTTTGCAAGTTTCTCTTTTTTTTCTAGTAGCAAAGTTTTTCGTAGTAATTGTTGCCAACAAGATGGATTCTAATTGATTTAATTAACTTGCCCTCATAGGTAAAAGCAGAAGGGTCGCACGGAACCATTTTCACGTGCGAAGATGAATTGGGCAACGAATATTCTTTGAAACTGAAGAGAGTTCAAAGAAGAAAAAGTGGGGAAATCGCAGATGAAGATATAGCGGAGGCGATGACTACAGAACAGGCAGTATTGAAGCGAATTTCGTCTCATCCAAATATACTTCGAATGATTGATTGTGGTGTTAAATGGCATGAAAATGAAGTTCAATATCATATTTTGAGCGAGTTTTGTCCGCTATCAGCTTCAAATTTGTTATCAGATGCTCGTAAGTCGGGGTTCCTTTCGGAGCGTGATATAATGTATATTTTAAGAGATGTTCTCTCTGCACTCGTACATCTTCATAGCCAAACGCCCCCAGTTGCTCATCGAAATATAAAAGTTGAGACTATTTTACTTGGATCTGATAACCGATTTAAGCTTAGTTCTTTCGGTTCTTGCTCCGTTCGGCATCGTGCATTCACCGCATCCAGAGATATTGCTGAAGCTAAAGATGAAATTCGTCGCCGCACCACTCCCGCCTACCGAGCCCCTGAACAAGTTGATTTACAAGCAGGTCACATCGTTTCAGAGCGTGTAGATATTTGGGCTGTCGGTGTTCTACTGTTTAAGCTTGCCTTTGATCGTACACCCTTTGAAGATTCAAGAGGGGATATTCAAAACTTGCGAATATTAGGTGGTTATAAAATTGAACAGATGCCTTCTGCAAATCCATATAGCATAGGATATAGTACTCTGCTACAGGTTTGTTTGAACCCTATCCCTGGAAAGCGTCCCAGTAGTTCTTCTTTAATTCGTCGCTGTGAAAATATGCATGCTGATGGCGATTTGCCATATTGGCCTACACCCAATGATCTCTTTTCTGGGTCCACTGAATTGCAGTATAGAATTCCAACTTCTTTCAGTGAAGGAGGCAGAACCCCTCCTCGCCGAAATTCTAACCGGTCACGATCCTTCATGGATGATACTCAGCACTCTGAAAATTCTGCACTGCTAAGAAAGTCACCTTCACTTCGAAAAAATGATATAAATAACTCATTTGCTCCTGAGCAAGAGCAAGGTGGGGGTTCTCGTATTCGACGGAAATCGGTCGAATCATCAATTTCTACTCCAACTTCACGACCAAAAAAGGATTCAGTGCGACGAAAAAATTCTGCATCGAAGGTTAGCTTGCTTCTGCCATCACCGCATTGGATGGGCATAATCGGGGAGGAAATGAAGGCAAAGTGGTATAAATACATGGATGGTGAACAGCAAACTAGGCTCTGGGTCCTTAAGACGACATCGCGAATTGCATGCGGCCCAAAACCAAAATATGTCCGCAAAATTGTGCTAGCATTATGGGATGGTGGGTTTGCTATTAGCTCCTTTTTTGAACAATTACGGTAAGTAATTTGTATATGTGAAGATATTCCAATGTGCTGCATTATCCAATATTTTTCTTCCACAATCACCTAAACGTCATGGGCATATTACTATTGCTCTTCTACAGGTTTCGTCCAATGGAAGAGAGTCCTATTGTTGCCGCAAAAGCTTTAACAACACTTCTTCGAGCTTTACAGCAAGGTCCTCCTCATTGTTTAATGGAATGCTGCAGTTATGCTGAAATGATTGATGAAATTGGTGAAATGTGGGCGTGCAAAGATGGCAATCTTAGTGATAGTAGGATAGAAAGTTCTACCACTCATGATTTAGTTTTTGCTAAACTAATCGTCCTCTTTGCATCAGCTGTTTTGCATAAGGTACAGAGTTTCCATATTCTCCTTTAAAAACAATATAAATAATTTTTTCAAGGCTCTATGTAATTTTATGAGGAATGTTGGTGTATGGATTTTGTGATTTATTTATATGTTAGTATCGTGTGAAATTTTTACAATTGTTACGGATACAAGTATCTATCACTTGTGATACTTTCATATGCAATTATTGCAGTTTTCAGAGCTATGTTTTTATACTTTTCATATTTATCTATTAAGGTCCGCTTTAATCAGCAACACCCAGAAAGTGCAAGCATCTTTAGCTCTCCATATCGAGAAGAAAAGAAAGGAACTCTACATGATGTATTTGAGATTGATGAAACGCGTGCTCTGATTGCAGTTAGGAAGCTATTGCAAATTCAGAATATTCTAATTGATGTTCAGCAACAAGCTTTCCTTGTACTAGCATGTGGAGCTTCGGATTCTAAAATTGTTACTAGAAGTTTGCTGTTATCTTTGGTACACGAGTCGTTCGCCAATTTTATGGCAATGCGAAGACTTCTGATGAGCTTGAAAAATTCTGACAAAGCTTCAGAAACACTAACGCATCAAGATAGTATTGAAAATGATGGCATGTTATTAGAATTATTAGACGAATTCGAGAAACAAGCTGTGAAACTGCAGCAGTCATATTCTCGAGCTGATGAAGTTGACGAAGTTCGACTTTTAGGACATACTCCTCAACTTCCATTGGGCAAATTATTAGAAAGTTTTGAAGAAAGTTCCGTGATTGTACATCGTAATACACAAAATAACCAGAATGGCAAGTCTCCTCATAAACATTCCGATTTGCCTGCACCTTATATGTGGCCAACGAACAAATATGAAGCTCTGCGCACCTTACGACACGAAGAAAATTTACTATCTAGATTTGTTACTAATGCAGTTGGCGGGGAAGATGATGGCCCATCAGATGCAGACTCAGAAATTGATGTGGACGAACTCAAAGAAATTGAAGCTGAGAGACGCAGGAATTCAGATAGATCACATACTGTGGGTAAGGTACGTAATATATGCATGTTGTAATTAATTGATATTTATTCAATCGGCTTCTTGCCTTTTCCTATTTGATTTCTTAGCAAGGACCATTTTCGAACGATTCTTCTAGATCCAGCAATTCGGCAAATAGTAAAGATAATGAAGGTAAAGATCATTCGAGAGCAACAAGCTGTAGTCCAACTCTAGAGCATCATTTTGAATTACCCCCACAAGCTGAACCTGAATTAGTTTCAAAGCAGTTGACAAATGGACATACAGATCTGCACCAAAGTGGACCTCCTCCGCAGTTACCTCCCAGAAGAGGGACTCTCATATCTGGAAGTAGTTCTCCACCTCCGTTGCCTCCACGTATCGAGGGTAAAGTACCTAGCGTCATAAAGCCATTAGTCCAGATTAAACCTCCATCTATAAAACAACAAATTGGAGACATGAGTAGGCGTCCTATTTCTAATGGTGGGAAAGGGCTAAATAAGAAAAATAAGCAATCTATGCAACAGGTATGTTATTGCTTTTTATTCAAAATGTAGGCATTTGTTCATTGATTTTATGCGCATCTGAATCATATATTATCTAGCATGAATATATATTTGTTGTTATCTAAATAATGATAATATTCAAAATAATGGATAATAACTATTTGATTGTTAGTTAATTTTTCTTCTTCAATGTATTGTAGCCTACACGATCGCCGGTAAGATACTTTGGAACAGCAAAAGCTCTTTATGAATTCAGAGCACGAAGTACTGAGCAATTAAGTTTCCAAGCTGGCGATATCATAAAAAAATGCCGTGAATCTATCAATGACAAAGGCTGGGGATTAGGAGAACTCAACGGAACGATAGGATGGTATCCTGGTGATTTTGTGAAGGATATTACCAATACAATTGAGCATGCTCCTGCTGAAACAACAACCAACAAGAATTCAGGTCAAACGGGCAGTCAGCTGACCAAAAAGAAATCATCAAAGACAGTTATAGATGATAAAATGCCAACAGAGCATCAGTTTGCAATTCACATGGCTCGAGCACAACCATGGAGGGACAGGTTCAAATATATTCATAGTCCTATTATTTTATTTTGAAAAATTAAACTGTTCGTTATCTGTATTTTAGCATAAGCTTTTTCTTTTTGTATACAATTTTTCCAGGTTAACTAGGGGTGGTAAAGGAGCTTACACTGAACTTGTCAACTACTTCAACAATTCTGGACTAGTAATTGATTTTGATGATTTGCATCTCAGGGCCGTAATTGGAAGTGGTGCATTTGCAACTGTATTTCTAGCAATGTACAGGTTTGTTTTATAATTGAATATATCGACTATGATCAATTCATTATAGCCACATTTATCATTTATGTGTAGAGATCAAGAAGTTGCGGTAAAGAAATTAATGGGAGGAGGAGGTGGTCCCATGGAGAAGACTCTAAGAGATTTCATGACCGAAGCTATGCTGCTAAGTCGGTTGCAGCATCGAAATATTGTAGCTCCTATAGGAGCAACCATTGAGCCAGTGACTATTGTGATGGAATATTGTAGTCGTGGTAACTTGATGATGTTACTCAATGATTCAAATATTGACATACCGTGGCAGCGTAAGCGACAAATATGCATTGATATGGCACATGGGATGAGATATCTACATAGTCAACAACCCATAATCATTCATCGAGATCTCAAAAGTTTAAATGTTCTTGTGGATGAGAATTGGGTCAGCAAGGTCAGTATGTAGTAGATTGATTTGGCTTGCTAATTTTAATTTTTTATTTAGCGATTCAGCTATATATATTTTGTGTAGGTGACAGATTTTGGGCTGAGCCGATTCAAAGCAACATCTGAGTCTGAAAAAATGACTGGTCAAGCTGGTACATATCATTGGATGAGCCGTAAGTAATCATGTATCTCCTACTAATACTTAAAAATTTATTACTAAAAACAGTGTTATTTCTCACTTTACAGCTGAAGTGATCAATTCTCAACATTACACTGAAAAAGCGGATGTATTCAGCTTTGGAATTATCATGTGGGAGGTACTATCTCAAATAATTTAATCAACTACATTCTTATATTTTGTGTTGTGAAAATTAGTAATTATCCTAGAAATATGACTAACTTATTTCGTCATTTATAGGTTTACACTCGAAACATTCCATATAATGGGATGCAGCCTGTTCAGGTAGTTGCTCTAGTAGTTAACCGTAGAGAGCGCCCAAGGATTCCATCTACTTGTCCATCTACACTGGCCAATCTTATGCAGCAATGTTGGCATCATGATCCAAAACAACGACCTCCCTTTACTGAAATAGTTGCTCGCTTGGAAAGTCTTCCAGGATAACGTGTCACTCGTTTCTGTTCTTTACAGGGTGTACATTACCCTTGGATAAGTAGGGTCTCTAATTTTGAAGAGATAAGAGGGAGATTGCACCTGTATATGCTGGAAGAGTGTAAAACAATAAATTTTACCCACGTGGGTCTGGACTATTTGCTATAACGATATGATCACCTGGTCTATTCATCACTTGTAGACGTTCAATATTCATTTAATTATTCAAGTGTCTGCATTAATTTATGCTAGCTGTTACTTTTCGTATAGATTTATGTAAATAAATTATTTGTCAGATTTGATAGTCATACATTTATGATCGAAAAGGTATAGAATTTCAGCCATATTCTCAGTCATTTTACAAAAAATCATAACAGCATATTTTTTGTATCTTCCATTGCCCATTTAATTTCATTTTAATTTATTGTGAACTCGATAGACGACTTATCTGCAGTTGCAGTTAATATTGCTTTTGATTGGACGAGCTATTGTACATTCCTGGCTTTTATTTTTATGCATGATTCCAATACCTAATTTTGGCACTCAATTTAGTGGAACAGTGCATGATGAATCTCTCCCTTTTTATCGATTGCTATACCTGTTAAAATAATTTAATACTCCAGTAAGCTCTTCCCCAAACATAGCAATAATTCAATCATTGATGCTGCTTTGCTTGTGTGTACGTATAGTAGTCAAAAGCCCGAGTATTATTGAAAATAGTACAATGTAAAATAACATAAAATATTTAACAGTAACAGCCAACATAATCCAACCCTTGCAAATGAACCACCATGTGGCAAACAAGAACCTCACCAACTAATATACAAATTGATATCATTACTTATCGATAATTAAACTCGTGGACCGTACTGCCTCTTAATTATCTGCAGAAACATTGGCGTACATGTACATATGGCAGTATGTTTATCAAATAATCTGCCTTCTCCGTAACTATTCACAGTAGAACTGAGAATAGATATAGGGCCCAAGACAACATAATTGAACCTTTTGTATTATTGAAAGTATTCTGGAACATCAAATTCAGTTTCTTTCCGCTTATCTCTCGGCTAGGATTAAGAGCCAGATTGGTACCACCAGTCTTTTGTTGATTGAAGTTTGTCATTTTGATCAGATGACAAGCCAGATTGCCATCATCAATTGTAGGCTGTTGAGATTTGTCCCATCCAGCTTAAACAGCTAAGGCAGAAGTGTATTTCAACTGTTTACCGCATTGCCAAGCTTACTTAGGATTCTGTAGATTACCATTGAAAGTGTTGCAGCTGAGGCTACAGTTTGTGATTGAGTAGCTAAGTGTAAAAAACACAAAAATAAATTTTGGAAAATAGACATGCTTCCCACATTAAATAGTCTATGCCACACAAAAAAATGGGGAGGCCTCAAAGATTTAAGTTATCATAAAAAATTCTGTTATCCTGCTGTGGCCCAATAAAAGTTAAATATATGTTGAGTTTTAAAGTTTCCTGCATACTAGAATACCCACTAAGCTTATTATGCAAGCAAATCACAATATTTTAGTATCCATGTAATCTTATTTAGCCCATTAAAAGGATTCTTGGTCATTGCAAATAAGATCAGTGATTATAATCAGAATGTGGCCCATAAAATACCCCCTTACTCAGTGCATAAGTTTAGAATGTAGTGCCAGAAATAAATCAAAATCAAAATATTCCACAATCCTGGTAAGAAATGCATGAGTGAGACAAGTAAAAAAGTGGAAGGTGATATTGAAAAACAGTAGAAATATTACATAGAAAATTTCACTACCAGCCAGGCCTGGAATCTTATAATTTTTAATTGTTCTCTAAAGGCAGTGTAGCTTTTCATATGCATCAAGAATTACAGGGAAAAAAGTCAAGAACCAATATTTATGTATGGAATTTGGTCTTCATGTTAGGAATCACTAGATTAAAGACTATGCATGTAACCAGTAATAAGCACAACAAGAAACCCAAAGAAAACACACACAGCCAATAATACATTAATCCGTATTCATGTGTTGCCAAGAATAAATCTTGTCAACACAATACTACTTATGAGCACATGCACATGAAAACACACTTGTGAGAACATACTTATGAGAACACTCTTTAAGAGAACATACTTTACAAAAATGCACATAGAAGACAAATTAAGTCCATAGAGTCACAGTTTCATAACAGATCACAGCAAAACAGATCAGATCCTGACACTTCATGACACTTTACAGACAACAGTATATTGCACCATAGTAAGTTGAGGCATAATCATTTCCAAGTATTTTGCTGTCAGAGCATATTTGAAAAAACTTCAGTGCTCAAACATTTGTTAAGATCAGGCAGCCTATTCAAATAAATACATATTATATATATATATATTATTTTACAAGGTTACTGAACACTTTTCATTTCTAGTGCAGATGAAAAAGTTTAGATATAAAATCCTTTACTCGTGATTTTCAGTTTTTTGACATTCTAAATAAATGAGAGTTGATCAAACCATAGAAATATTCTTTTTGTTTATAGGTCTTAGATAGAAAAGCCAAAGATTAGCATCCACTGATGACAGTGCAAATGAACACCTTCAGTTTATTTCAGTTTATATTTAGTACAATGACAAATTTTTCATTAGCTGTTAATATTTTAATGCTCAGACGGCACTTGAGTTAGGAATTAACCAGTTAATGCTTAATCCTATTTTATGTTAGCTGCATCATTGTTTCTGTTGAAGATTTTCAATTTAAGAATTCTCACTGCCAATATCATGTTCTCACTTTAGCCAATAGAATAGTGCCGCAGTGCAATTGCTACTGGTCCATCATATAATTGAATATTTGTCTGTCTTGCATTGCTAGAGTTCACTTCTTGCAATGCAGTAACATATACTGTATGATTTATATCTAAATGTCTGTGTGAAGGAAAAAGAAAGTAGAGGTTAAATTATACAACACGCTGTGATAACAATCACAGCGTGAGGCGACACAAGAAAAAAGAAAAGATGAAGCAGAAAAAACAAGTATATATTATTGACTTATGCACT